>MU006636.1:0-10604 GCA_010093795.1 Sporormia fimetaria CBS 119925 | reverse complement strand
AGGCGTTCTGCCAGTTATCTTGCTCGACGTCCGTACCGTAGTCTCCCATTTCCATATCTTCGTCCTTGCTTCCCAAGGTTGCGATCTTGCATATTGGGGGTCAGCCGTGCCCAATTCGCTCTTTTTTCCAGTTTTGGTGAGCACCGCTGGTCGGGGACCCTCCCCAGGGGACTTTCGGGAACGGTTTGCTCCCCGGGGGACCTTCTAGAGTAGTCTGTCAGCTTGGCCTACAGGTTGTAGAGGATTGTGGCGCTACTATTATTAGTATCTATTCCAGTCTCAGTCGGCAGAGTGAAAGGATATTTGTGGCCGGGGTTGCAGGAACATATGCAGCAGTGTTCAAGGTTAAGGTTGCCCCAGTTGATAGTCAAAGGCTGATACTCTTTAGTCTTAGACTGACGTTTGTTGGGAAACTGGGATACGAGGAGTTGTCAGATTGGTAGGATAAATAAATGTGTGGCAACCTGATGATATTGATGATTGTTCTGTGTTTTTTTTTCAAATCGTGTTCAGCTGTGTCCAAGTTCTTCGGCTAGTGTGCCAAGCCAGGTGGTCCCTGCTCGATTGTACAGATCCGACCTCACCAAAGCTCGTTCTATCTGACAAGTGTTAATGTAGTTAAGAGACTAGCTCTAGTAGAGGAGAGAAGCTATATACCTATCTAACTAATCCCCTAATCTAACTAACTAAGCTCTATACTATATTTACTATAATATGTTATCTAGGTTTATTTTTAGGTAGAGGTAAATTTAGGTCCTAATATCTTAAATAGATCTAGAGAAGGCTAAATTTCGCGATATGTAAGAACTAGAGATAGGTTACGTCACTAGCGCGAGACTTAGTGTAAATAAAGGCTAATAGCAGTTAAGAAGACGGGACGCGACCTCGATTTCGGCTTAGGCTGTTAAAAGCAACGACATAGATAGGGTCTCTACTAGCACTATCCGCATTAGACGACGTCGTCGACATTAACAACCTTACTATCTATACTTCTAAAGGCTTCTACAAGCAGTGTTGCTATAGGCAGCAATAGCTGCGAAATTCTAGCGTAGTCGATTGGCTTGTCACACTATTACTTTGTTCGAGTAACTGTGTCGCTAACATTCGCAGCAAGAATCATTAAGGGCTACACGATTTCAACTGCATCTCGAGGTAGCATCGGAAACGGGGACAGTGTATGTAACAACACTCGAATCTGAGCTATGCGCAACACATTCTCAGACCTCCACGACCCTATATTGATCTCTAGCCTTCGTTTCCTAAGAACCTGTGCCACGGCCTATTCGATCACTTTTTCAAACCCGAAGCTACGAGGGAATATCAGTATCATTATCTCTTTGAGTGGCGGATTATGGGGGCAGACTTACGCTTCCACCACATATCAAAGCCAACTGGCGTCCCGGTACTGCCCATGCGATTAAGATTGGCCACCTCCTGAGAAGAGTAGCCAGTTGCACCGCCCCCTGTATGTGCATTATGGAGCTCTACCGAACGATCCATTAGGAATCTCTTCATCTCCGTATTGTAACTGAGGATCAAGTGGTCCATCCACAGCGCGTACCTGGCTTGCAGCTTCCATTTCTTATCGGTGTTCCCGAGAACGTCATACACACCATTGCTCGCTGACACAAACATCTTCTCAATCTCGGGGGTTTTCATGTATGAGCCCACGCCGCCTAATTTTTTCAGATGAGCGTACTTCTCCCGAAAGGTCGATTTCTTCCACGTATTATCGCCGACAATTGATGACCTCGCTTCGCCCGCCAAAGCGCGAAACTTCATGCCGTTGATGTCTTTGAACAGAATGGCAAGAAGGTCTTGTTTGTCACGATTGCCGAGTGCGGCCATGATCCTGTCAATGGTGGGTGTCCCCCCGGCGCGGATGAAGAAGGTGTCGGTCAGATCCGAGCAGCTGAAACCCATGTATTTTGAACGGTCCTCCGTTACCTTGTCGTAGTACACGCCGCTGCGAAGAAATTCGAGGAACTCTTTGATGAAGTTCAATTCGTAGACGTGCTCAGTTGCGTACATTCCCTTGCCGCTTCGCTGCGGCTTTGAGTACGTGACAACGCGGAAATCGGTACAGCTCTTCTGGTCTTTGTCGTCGTAGTAGTACTTGCCGGTCTTCTTCTGGAAAACGGAGCAGGAGTCGTACTTTGCTGACGTCCACTGCAGTGAGCAGTCTTCGATTTCCGACGTTGTGACGGCTCGCTTGTCCAGGGGCGCGTGGAGGGTGGTGTTGTCGATGGTGGTTTCGTTGCGGAGGAATATGGCCAGTGTTTTGGGGCGCTGTGGGCTTTCGTCACGTTTGAGGTTATCGCAGAGGTCGGTATCGAGGACTTGTTCATCCGGAGTGTAGTGAGCAGCGAAGCCATTGTCGGCGAGACACTTGGAACAGTCCAAGTCTTGGTCAGCGTTGGACTTGTCGTTTCGGCACGAAATTCCGCTTGCTCGCTTCGAAAATTGATTCTTTTCGCCGGCTTGGTTAACTGGCGTTGGTGGGATCCCTCGTGGAAGCCTTCTCTTGCCCACTTCTCCGGTCGGAAAACACTGCGAGGCAAACATAGTTAGCCGTTGCCGCGAGTGATAAAAAAGCAATGGCGCGTACCTTTTCTGTCATTTTCCTAAGCTCACTATGCCACAGCGCGTACTGTGTCGTGTCTTTTCCCAATGACCAACGCGCAAGTCTACAAGTGTCAGTATCTCGATTCTCACTTCTGCAAAAACACTATTCTTAGATTACTTACGGTGAAATCGCTACGCCATTTACACCTACCTGGCCGTAGACATGGATGCAAACCTCCTTAAGATCACTGTTGTGGACCACCTGCATGACACTCCGGATCTCCGTCTCCATCTCAACGCCCGCGATGTGAGTAAAGTCGGAGCCTTTCTTACTGGGGTTACCAGCTCCAACAGCAAAGCCGAGCCCAACATACGGTTTTATGCTGACGGCCATCTGAAGCTTGTCATTGCCCTGGGCATGTGTTGGGGTGATTGTTGCGCCAGCTCCCAAACCTTCTCTTTCAAATCCGGCCTCGTCTGGGACCTCGTTGGTGGAAGGGACAGTGAGTGATATTGTCTCAGTCTGCCATTTCCAAGGGATATTGATGTTGCCGCTCCATTCGCCCTTTGCAGTCGCTGATCCTCGAGCTCTGCGGCGGTTGTCAGTGCATTCGAATCCCGTGCGTCTGCATCTGCACTTACCCAGCGTACAGGTAGATCTCCCCAATGCCATCAATTGCATAGTTTGTTTTTGGGAGTCTGAACCGCTGACCAAACTGCATGTTATCCGACGTGTAGTCCCATACGTTGTCTGAGGTCACATCGAGAGCAAAGTCGCCTTTCATTTCGCCGCGCATGTACACATAGCTGTTCCGAAAACTGAAGTTCGGCCACAGCTCTCCATACATGGTGGCGCCAAACTTGATTTTTCCGGTGACTTTTCCAAGGGTGTTGATTTCGCCCACCGCTTTGTACTTGTTACTGCCATAAGTACAAGTAATCTCGTCGCGAAATCCGTAGTCGAACTCGGCAATAGTGAATTCGAGAGACCTTTCAAATCCACCTGCGTCTCCGCTAGTTGCTTCTGGTCATACTTAGTAACGACATGTGGAATCTTGGAATGGGGCTTACTGAATGCATAGTCACCGGGTAGGTCACCCCACCAGCGCTTATACTGGCTGTACAGCTCATGTGGCCTTTTCATATGGAGCCCCGAATCGTCTGTTTGGTTTGCGAAAAAGTCCCGAAGCTCCTCTCGCTCACTTCTTTTCTTGGCGGGAACGTTCTCAAAATCATCTGGTGGCGAATCAACGACATTGTTCCAGTAATTGTCCAGGTTTGACTGGTCGATCCGAAAAGCGATCTTGCCAGCGTCCCGCTTGATCAGTGTAAAATCGTAATCGAAGGTGAACTCGTGAACCTTTGCGTCGGGAGGGAGGCCCCTTTTCACCAACCTTTTCGTGAGAGCCTGGTCCTGAGATTCTGTCATTGAAACAGCTCGAGCCCATGGGCTGCGGCCGCACCCCTCGGGCAGTCGGACGACAGTTCCAGGAAGACCACCCTCATGGATATCATGACAGTTTGAGCCTTCGGCTGTGTTGGTGCAGATGACTTTGACCGTTTGTTTTCCGGGTAGGGGTTTGCAATCGAAGAACTCCAGATGGGATCCGTCGCGTTTGTCCAAGCTGATAACATCTTGCTTGTTCCCTATTACGCTCATGAAGGAGATGAAATCCGCAGTACTTGGCGTTGATGCACTGACGTGGCTGTCAACTTCAATGTCGTCTCCTTCGCGGAGATCATAAGGGACAAGATTGGCGGGATCAATATCCCAATTCTCTTCAGCGTCCTCGCCGGGTATGCAGCATAAGTTCTTTGGAGAATGTGAGAAGCAAGATTTTCTTGAATCATCGCCTTTGTATGCCCGGTCCATGACAATCTCCCCTCCCACGCATTCGTTAAACATGCATGTGTCGTAGTCGGTGTGGATACCTGCGCCTTCAGGTGTACCTTTCCACTTGCAAGATTTGACTTTCTTTGGCTTGCAGCAAAACTTTACCGATTTTTCCTTTGGGCAGTCGCCAGAATTTGAGTCTTGGCAAAAGGTTCGATCCAAAGGGCAGAGTTCCTTCCCCTTTTCAGTCCAGTGATATGCCGTGGCCAGCTCTTCCGTATACTCCTCCATTCCTTTCTCCCCGCACTTTGGTTCCTCACTACATGCGCTGTACATGCAAGAATCAAAATACTGATCCATGTTCTCTATTTGGCAGCAGTAGTTGCGGAAGTAGTTGCCGGTCCGAGGAGAACAGGCGGTGTTTGGATTGTCTCCCACCCAGTCACTGACCAGGTACGCCTCGCCTGATGCGCAAGCACCGCCGCAGTCGGTCCATGAGCATTTGGCGCGATCGGGGTTGTGATCTGCTGGACAGCAGAGAGAGCGTTGTTTGTTGCCCGGGCAGTCCATCTCCTCGGAGTAAGCTTCGCCCATATATTCGAGATGGGTTTGGAAGAGATAGCCATTTGGACAATACATTTCACCCCCGTTTCGACACTCGGTGACTATGCATTTGGAAGAAAGTGATGAAGAGTCCCTCGGGCCACCTTCGCCGATGGGAAATTGTGTACCCGCCCTCAGGCCCCCGTTGCTGTTGAAGGATTTGCCCGTCATTGCCTTGAGGAGTGAACTTTTACCGTCGTCAAGGTCAATTGCCCAGGTCATCAACCCGGACAAGCCGTACTTCTGAGCGAAATCGACTTTCTGCTTTATGGTTTTGGAATCGTCGTAGGAGACCCACTGGTTCCCGTTGAAAACAACATACTGAATACCAGCGGCTTGGTCGTATGTGGGTTTAGCACGGGTTCGGTCGAGGAGATTTTGGATCTCTAGATATGAGAGAATGCCTTCTTCACCTGTACATATGCCCTTGGCAGCTGGGCCTGCAAAGGCGCATCCGGGCTTGGTGCAGCCCCCGTTGGCAAGCTGGAAGCTGCGTCCGTAGAAGGCGATGCCCAGAACAATCTGCTCTGGGGCTATGCCGACGCGCCACAGGAGTTTGAGCGCCTCATCGATCTCAGTAAGGTTGGTGTGGGGATTGACGATACTTCCGATGGGGTTGTTCTTGTCCCAGTTGCCGTGCAAATCGTAACTCATAACGTTGATCCAGTGCACCCATTGAGCCATGCCGTGGACATCAAACCACCTCAGATACCAGTAGCTAGTGGGGACTGTAAAGGTGATTTCCCAGCCTTTGCCTTCTCCGTCAAAAGCAGAGCGGAGTTCTTTGGTAAGTAGAACAAAGTTCTTAGGGTCATCCGGTGTACCGCCTCGATCTGTACACTGTGTTAGTTGACGAGCTACTCCCAGTTGTTGCAAAAAGCTCACCCCCGGCACCTGGATATTCCCAGTCAATGTCGACTCCGTCGAACCCGTACTGAGACATGAAGGCAATGAGATTACTGATAAACCGTGACCTCGAGGGTCCCGTCTTGACGAGGTTTGGGAAGACAGCCTGCGTCTCAGTTCCGTTGTCACTGAAGGTCCAACCTCCCAGTGCAACAAAGACTTTGAGATCCGGATTTCTTTCTTTTGCCGAAGTTACGCGAGTGAACATATCTTCCGGCGTGCGACTGTCCATGGGAACAATATGGTACGTGTTCGGCGTAATGTAGGCAAATGCAAAGTTGAGATGAGTAAGACCTTCGACGGGAATGTCCTCGGGCTCCATATTGCCACATGCCTTGGAGGGAGACCAGGCTTCGTAGTAGGCGATGATTCTGCCACGCGGGTCTCTCGCTCGTCTGCCAGAAGGTTTTGGGTCGCCACAATTGCCTTGACAACCGTCCCCGCAGAAATCTGTAGTTGTTCCGCAGAAACCCTACATGAATGTTAGCATTTTTCCACGGCCTAGGGTTCACATTCGGAGTTACATACCCATTTCGAGCAACAGACTTTCTAATTCTAATTGTAAGTACGCGTGTTATGGCTTGGGTATAACGACGCCAGACTCACCAGAGGGCATTCCTCCTTCCCCTCCACCGCGTACTGACCGCACTCGGCTTTTGCATCGCAGTCGGATATGCAAACGTCTGCGCCGCAGAAATCGGGGCCAAATCCACACTGGCCGCTTACTCCGTTGCAACAAGCAGCATGGTCCCGACAAGGCTTGTTGGCACTGCACGTGTAGTCATCAGTTGTGGCTGCGGTCGTTGAGACGAGGTCAAGAGCGGGTGCAAATTTGAGGTGGAATTGGGCTTCGGTGTCGTTCTCTGCACTCCATGGCTGCCGCATCAGAAAGTTTTCCGGTGCATCTGAAAAGAAGGAGAGGTTTTCGGCTTTTACGGGCGTGAGGCTTGCCTTAACGTCGGTGGCATTTGTTGCGATTTGCCTTTTCGCGTGCGTGTAATGGCGACCATGGTGGGCAATGTGCTGCCCTGAGCAGTGGAGGAAAAGGAAAGATATTAGAAAGAGTAGGACGCAGTTGAACTGCATAGCGAGAGTCTCACAGAAAGAGAGTTGTGCGGAAATGAATGACTGTGTTCGAACGTTTTCTTGAGAAATCTCTGACTCCTCGAGTAAATCCGGGCGACATATCATCAATCAGGCACCAGTGAGCCCATGTCCATTGCCTCATGCAGATGACCATCCCCTGGGTCATCGGATTCAACCCCTAGGCTTAGCTTTACGTCTTAGCTTTTAAGTTGTGGCACAGTGGAAGTTTGCTGACCATGTTGAAGGTCTCGACCGACGGTTAATAGTGAGGCTTTTATCAAGCTGCATTGTTTTATGCCCGATAGTTTAGTTAAGATTGCGGCTTATGTACGCCGGGGTGTACTAGGCTGCAGGTCGGTAGCAAGTGTGTAAAGTTCTTGGCGAGAGGATTCGGAGACCCTTCCAACCTAGCAAGGTTGGTTTTAGGGATATCTCGCGGCCCCCCAAAGATCGCGGCCAGCGAAAGAAGGTCACCCTCTCTGAGTCCCATTACTCAAATACATTCTTTTGCATGATGCTGGTGGTCACTCCTTGTGTTGTTGCTGGGATTCTACTCTCCTCGTTTGCCAGTGCATTTGTCAAAGCGCCTCCGAACCGTCTTGCCGATGCGCCAGAAGCGTGTATTGAGGCACTCAATACAACCTATACCTGCGACTCATACATTCGCCGTCTCAGCAGGCAGGAATACTATCATCGCCTCGACCTTGATATTGTGTGCGCAGCTAGTTGCAAGAATGCGTTGTCTTCTCGCCGGCAACCGGTTGCGAATGCTTGTGGCTCCTATGTCTACCAAGAATCAAACGGGCTCTGGTACAGTCCGGTCATCTTAGTAGACCGGACGCTCTTGACGGTAGACACTGTCTGTAGGAAGTCTCGGTATGTTGGTCACTGTGGAGAGAATGTGGCGATTGTTAATAACATGTCGCAGAACATCGCGCGATTATTGTAATATTTGGTACGCTTCGTTCAATGTTACGGATGCCAACGGACTCCCCACTTTCTTTCCTCCCAACGGAACAAATAGATGCAACGATTGTTACCTCTCCGATATAACGACGGACTTGAAGAGTCCGTTTGGCTACTCGGAGGAGCTCAGTTCGGTGCACAAGAGCCTGACCGCGAGTTGCAAAAGCACAACTGCATACTCATACCTCAAACCCACTCCTGTGGATATCACGCCAAGCGGAAGCTCCTCGTCTCCAGCGCCAACAGCCCCAACTTGCAGCGGTGTGAAGTACACGGTAAAGTTAGGGGACACATGTAACTCCATCGCGACGACGAACAGCATCACGATCAACGAGTTGCTCGTGTCGAACAACAATGTCTTTGCAGACTGTACTAGCTTTGCCCCAGTAGGGACTGTGCTCTGCATCCGAAAGAAGTCTTGCAAGCTGTATACGGTTCAAGAGGAAGACACATGTGCGAGCATCATCAGCAACTATGCGTCGCTAGGTGTTTCAAAGTTTACCCAGACCCAGCTGATATCGTGGAACACGAATATTAGGAGTGGTTGCGGTAACCTCAAGGAGCTAATTGGGAGTACAATCTGTGTGAACAATCCTGGTGGCGACTACAAGCCCTCCACCACGGCTCGGGTAACTCCTGGACCAGCTCCAACTCCAACGTACGTCAACCTTCACTCTTTCTCAATAGTTTCTCTAACATTGGACACAGCGCCGCACCTGGAAATGTTGCAGATGGAGTAACGGATCGCTGCGGACAGTACTATACTATCACCGATCGCGACAACTGCGCCGCTGTTTTGATGAAAAACTCCATCACCGAGAACGACTTCCGTTTGCTGAACCCCGGCGTGAACTCAGACTGCACGAACCTAGAGATTGGCCTTGCATACTGCGTTCGGCCGGTAGGATCTATTACTTCGTACATAAGCGGCACGCCCATCTCAACATCACTGGTGAACTTCTGGGATCTACCCGTAGCTCCCAGTACTGTCACTTGGCCCGATAGCATGGCGACACAGCTTCCATTGGCCAACGGCACCCGCGAGGACTGCGTGGGCTACAATTCGGCGCTCCCGGGCAACTTCACGGCCGAGATCCCTCTCACGCCGTGCTTTGCTTTCGCAAGCTCTCACTGGGCTCCGTGGGAGGCGTTTCTGTCCTGGAATCCCGACGCACAGAGCCAAGTTGACACAACTGGCCAGTGTTTCATTCAGCCTGGTGTCCGATATTGTACCGCGCTGGGACCATCTCATGAAGGTATGTGAAACTCCATCTGCAAGGGAATTAGTTGGGGATATGCTAACTGTGATGTAGATCCTGTCAGAGATGAAGAAAACAATGATCCCATGACAACAGTGCCCGCAGATACTGTACTTGATTGCGCGGTGTATTGGACCGTCATGGAGGGAGACTCTTGCGCCGCTATTTTGGATCGCTTTGAGTTGACCATTGGTCAGTTCTTTCGGATGAACCCATCAGTTTCCAGCGGCTGCGAGACCATGAAGCTGGGGCTCTCATACTGCGTCTACTATCCTGGGTTGGCATAGATGATATGCACTTTGTAGGGGCTTACGCCCCAATATAAATTCCGGCTATGTCAAATTACAGGTGCAGGATAGTCCAGACGCAACCTCCCGGCCCAGTGGAACAGCGCTTGTAGACGTCTCACTCCTAGGTTACATAACGCTACGGCTTCATACTTCTCCAAGATCTTTCAACACGGGGTTCTCACCTCAATAGGCGTACAGGGTTGTCAAGCTTTACGTACTCGCCGGACGTTGCAGCTGCACTTGCTTCCCCCCCCCCCCCCCTGTGCAACCTACACAACCTCTCGGGGCTTCCAGAGTGGCTTCATCTGGTCCGAGAGCTGGACGCATTGTGCCCGCTGTGCCTCAATGATGCTCCGTTTAAATGGGAACCCAAGTAAGTTTCCCAAGGCAGACTCTCAACATGACCTGAGATACGAATCTCGGCTAGAAAAGAGGCAATTTGAGTTTATTGGCAACACGATCGCGGGCAATAGTACCCGCAAACAATCACCTCAGCAGAGACGACAGCGGCCTGAATTTGAGCCAGAGTCAGAAGGCAACCTCCCTCAATCTTAACATCAATATAAAAAGAGCCTGAGTAACCTGCCAAGGTTTATGGAGGAGTTGGAATACATTTGTTGCAAGATTCAAAGCTCATTTCGCAACATGGTTCGAGGTCAACGCATCTTTCTCCTTCTCGCGAGCATAATCGGTGCTTTCGGCGAGCAACATGCATCCTTGGCTAGTAAGTTGTGGCGATCTTGCTGACAGAAACCTGACATGTTAATTGTGAATTCAGGACGGCAGGGCTATATTTCTGACTGTACATACACTATCGTAGCAATTGACGGTGAGCCTCTAAAAATGCGAATTCAGGAGGGGCAGTTTGCTGATAGTAATGTCAAGGTGATACGTGCGAAACTTTGGCAGACTGGGGCTCTATCACCGTGGAACAATTCAAGTCATATGTATGTACCACATTATCACTGGCAGAGGCCCTTAGCCCGCCAACAGCTTTCTGACAGTCAGCGGCAGAACCCCCAACTCTCTGACTGCAATTCACTCAACATCGGTACCGAATACTGCCTTGAGAAGAATTACGGCCAGCCGGACCCG
>MU006635.1:0-12146 GCA_010093795.1 Sporormia fimetaria CBS 119925 | reverse complement strand
ACCCATGCATGCTTGGCAACCCCGCACCTGGTGTCACTGCACGCATCCTGTACCTTCTTCTCTTCTTCATACCAATAGCAATCCAGAAGAGTTTACTGTTGTTATCACCCGTACGATCGTACAATGCCGAACCAACAGTAAATGTCAGCGTGATGAGTGAAGACGGGCATCTAGGACCGATTACACGCTTCCCCCACTAATTTGAAGTGGTGACACGAGGCCTTTGAGGAGTCGCAAATGAAGCGGTACCGAGTCGCCCTCCTGATATGCGACTCTTCAGGATGACGGCGGTATCGACGAAAATCGCGTGTCGCATCTAGATGCGGGAACGGCGGGCTGCGCAGGTCGTGGGGGAGGGTTTAATGGGCGTTAGCCGGAGGAGTGAAGCGGCCGAGCCAATATGCGGCATTGGTGCTGACGGACAGTCATGATTGGACATCAATTGGCTTTCCCAGCCGCTTGGCTTTGCCCGGTCTTGCGCCCTGGAGATTCCAATCTCTTGGGTATGAAGCATGCCCAATCGCCACTCCGAATGTGTGCTCGGTGGGGGGTTGCGTACGGGAGCGGGCATCTGCAAACCATAGATGGCGCCGCGATGACTGCTTCCATGGCGTCAATTCATGGGGCCAACAAGCCCACTTATACCCGTGATCCGATCACCCTGTTCCTGGGTCTGCGATCGAGAATAGCCTTAGCCAGGATCTTGTATACGAGCGCAACAAGGGTCGGCTTGCGGAGACGTTCGGGACACGATCAGCCGGAGTGAGTAACCCATGCATCATGTTCACACACAGATCACATCGATAATGAAGGTGAAGATCGTTCACGGCATTCCAGGAAGCTTTGAAGTAGCCAAACGAGCGGGAGGAAAGCATTTTGTCGAGCAAATCGTTGAATGTCACATCTTGTCATAGACGCTCGAATTCTTCGACGAACCCCTGGCTATTGTGGTCGTGACGACACGAGCAAGTGTGGATTGTGGGCCTGAAGGGTTGCGAAGCGTGCTCTACCCGAAATTGCCGCCCAAACGAGCACATATTGGAGATCAAATGGAAACCTCAGAACGCTCTCCGAATGTACAGTCTTGGGTTGACCGACAGAAACCAGGATACGACATTGTTGCCTGACTGCTGCGGGAAATGTCGTATCCTGACTGCTGCGGGAGACGAGTGAAAATCTGATTTATTGCCACCAGTCAATCCGCAACCGTTACGGCCCGGGCCGAGGAATGCTCATTTGCTTTATCTGCGCCTCCCGATGTAAAGACGCGTTGTTGACGAGTGGAATATCTGGGCGGGCCCTAGCGTTGGCTCGGGGGGGCTTGCTATCAGAACTCGAAAGAATGACGAAGACCAAGGAATGTCAAACTCGGGATAGACCTTTCACAGTCGGAGTGAGCCAATGGCTGTAATGTGTGTGGGGTTGCCCAAAGGGGCCTTGTTACGCGGCAAGATATGTGGACCTGGCGCTCATGTCCGCTGGATTATGGCCCTGCACTGGTCTTGCCGTGTATGTTCTAGCGGGTGAAGTGTACGCCTTGTGAATCTCCCGCAGAGGGCAGACGTTCGAAGTGTGATTGGCTCGCAGCTATGGAGGTTGAGACCAATACCAAAAGTAAAGGTATCCTACAGTCCTTGGCGCAATGGAAGCTGAAATGACAAATCAAGGAAATTGAGCATACATACCCTTACTGCAGGGAGGCTGATGCGGCTAGTGGGCGTGACCACTGCAAGGCTTGCCGGTAGACGTACACCGGCACCGACAGGACGGACCCGAGAAAATGTTGCCAGTGTCCCTCGCTGCGCCGTCCGGTGTGAGGATAATGGTAATACGCCCATGATGTTGACAAGCCATGCATATGCCCCATTGGCTGGTTGGAAGGGGCGTTCAACTCCCGGTGTATCGAGGGAGTGACCCTAGCTGCGCTCACCCGTATGACAGCGGCGAACATGATATAAGCGCAAGGTATCGCCGGTGCCCTTGATGTGCACCGTTTGATGCCCTGATCGCTTCTGTCCAGATCATTAGCATCCGCAACACTTGTTGGTCGACTGCGTCTCAGGATGACTCTTCCGCACCTTGCGAAAAGCGCCTCCAAAAACCAGGTTTTCAGACGTCTGGGAATTCAAGCGGACCGTGATCATAAGCTGATGCTAGTAAGTCGGCGCTTCCTGCAACTTCAGAATACCACTTCTGATTCTTTCGTGCAGGACGAGGCGGCGGCCGGGAGGGAGCGATTGAGTTACAACCCCGAAAATTTGGCTGATAGCTTGAGAGCGAACCCTAACATTCAACCGCCGTACAAATGGGATCAACTGTCCGAGACTGCGAAGCACAAAGAGCTTCTGCACATATACAGAACAGCTAGTCCCCGGGCCAGGATGTTCTTCGATAAAGGCTCCTACACCACTACCGTGGAGGAGGAAAACTGGGCCGTAGCCTGGTATCTATGGCATAGCTTCCGCTACCGAGACAACAGGGAGCACGGCCAATCGAAGGGCGCGAGGCAGAGTAGAACGGTTGATAGTAGCCGGAGTAAGTGATCCTTGTAGTGTCCGTTCGCAAGATATAGATTCTTGCCAGTCGACCCTGACTCACACAAGATTCACCAGGGAGCTATTATGACCCAGCGCGGTCTCGGTTCACTTAAGACAGTGTGGCTCGACATCCGCCCGATCAAGGGCACACGAACACATTGTGGGATGTAGCTGCATGTCTCGTTCGAGTCTCCTGTCTTCATATGGTGGTGTGGCCGTACATGATCCCGCACCATCCCTTCTATATCGGTAAACGCTTTGATGCAGCACCCAGTCTCCTAGGTGGCTTGTGTGATAGCAAGTCTCGGTTATTGTCTTAATCTTCGCTTTCAGATCGTCCTCGAATTCGGTCGAGGTTCTCCTTGCGTGCGGGTTTTCGTACTTTCACATCTTCTCAGTAATACAGCTCGATTCACTCCACGTTCCCCCGTATGGCTTGGGGCTGCATCGGATGGCATGCCGTTCTCGCCCAGTATTTGACCAGATAGACTAGACCAGGAAGCCAGTCGGTACGGGTTCTCGCGGAGGTGGTTCCTGGTGCCTTTTTAAGGCGTCGAGAAGAGTTTGGAGGTCATGGTACCAGTGGTAGTGCCTGATTGTGTCATGCTTCTACAAGCGGCTTGCTGTTTGGAATCATGGCGTGGGCAACCTGATCATGCAGCCCCTTTTCAAACTTCTCCTTTGCCTGTCGAATGGCACGTAAAAGCGGGCTCACAAGCTTGTTAACCGTGTCCTCGCCACCTTGGATGCGCTTCGGATCGAATTTCCTCCTCTTACCTGTGCGCTTAGTGTAGGCTTCGTTGTCTCTCGTCATCTGTTCCACTCTTGCAGCGCGTTCAGCCTCGGCACTGTCCGCGACCGCTTTGATTCTGTCGAGTGACTTGTCCAATGTCTCAATCAGTCTGACAGCTTCTGAGGAGCGTTCAGGATCCCCCGAAAGAAAGACGGACCAAAAGTAATGCAGGAACTCGACTGTCGTGTTATGGGTCATGGCGAGAGCATCAAACTGTGTTTTCGAAAGTCCCAACTTGGCCGCTTGGTCGCTCGACGCTGTCAAATGTTGCAAATCAGCTTCGTCGTCATGAAGATGCTGTGTGTTGATGGCTTTGAAGATCTGGGTCGTTGCAGCTGTCCGACTCGCTTTGCTGCCAAGTTTTGTACTCTTCCGCACAGCAGACTCCTCATCACTACTACTGTCCTCATCGACACCGATGGCGGATTCCAGACTGAGCCCAGTGACGTCCCTTTGGTGCGCTGTAAGTTGGCCAAAGTCCTTTTGGAGAATGGAGAGCACCTGCGCCGGCGTTCGCTTGGCGTAGGTTGATGCCCTGCTTGAAGCTTGTACTCCCTGTCCGGCAGCGAATAGCTGGGCTTGGTCTTTGATCTTCAGGACAACGCGGTTGTCCTCTTCCGAACGTTGCAGGTCGCGGAGTTGAAGTTCTCTATACGTGCGCTCATCTACGCCAACGGGTGCGTGCCGGTCCGTGTCAGAGGGTGGGACTTCGGCCATCAACTTCTCACTCATGCGATTGAGTGTACGCAAGATAGGTTCCTTGGCGTTGGAACTGGGTCGCATCTGCACATCAGGCCCGTTGCCTCGACGCTGGCTGTGATTTTGCTCGTTGCCCTCGAGGTCAAGGAAGCGTGGGATCCCGTCGGTGGCTAGCTGGGTCGCTTGTGCGCCATCGTCGTCATTCATATCCAGATATTTATCGAAAGTAGGGTCGACGTTATCGCTCTCGATAATCTTCTCCCCCCTCATTTTCTTCACCAAACGGCTGAAGAAGAATCGGGACCAGAAGTCGTCTTCTTTGATCTGGGGCACATTCTCATTGTAGACTCGTTTGATCAAGGGATGTTGAGCGAATAGAAGTTGAATCTGCTCTTTCGTCATGTCGAGCTTGATCTTGCCGTCTACGTGCTGCGGTTTGATCACAGCCAGAACGTTGTAATTCCCAAGGCCTTGCGCCTTTTCGGCAACATGCGAGCGCAACAAATGCAATCTGGTTGCCCAGAACTGAGTGGCAAGCTGGGCAACGGTTATCGTGTCGGGCTTGTCCCGAAGGGCTTGATCGAAACGCTGGCGGAGAGCCGGGCTGGAGCTTAGAAGCGACCGTTGCAGGTCGACATCTCTCAGCAGCCGGGAGTCATCGTATGCCTCGTCAGACTGGGGGGCTGATGTGGCAGGGCGCGAAGTTGCCTGTGCCATGGCCATGGCGGCGGACTGTGTACGCCCATTGTCCGGTTCGGGTGCCGGCGTAGTCGTCTTCTTGGCCTTATCAGCCTTGAGTGGCTCGATCCATTGGCGGAGTATGTTGGTGACAGTTTCTTGGTCGGCGCGAGCATCACTTGAAGTGAAGGTGAATGTGTGGTTCTCTTTGGCCGTTATACGAATAGAGGCTTTGGAGGCTGTTGGGGGTGTTTGTTGCAGATCTGGGAGCGAGCCAAGTTAGTATCTGCATTTCAAGGCTTTGATCCGAGAACGCACTAATGATGTCTGGCAGCGGAATGGTAACAGAGGAGCCGCCCTGTTGAGGCTGGAAGAGCACAGCGCGGTCGCCTCCAGAGGATAGCAGCAGGTGGCCATCCTGCTTGCTGTACTTGACGGAGAACCGACTCATGGTGTATAGAGGCCGTCCTGGTGGTTAAAGCCCCAGGTAGGAGTAGAAAGTCCACCAGCCGGATGTATACGAAAGTGTGAGGTTCACGATCATCAATGCATGTGAATAGCATCGGCTGACTAACGCGCCAAGACCCGATCCTATGTATGTAGCGGGAGTGGATAACCGGCTTCGCACCGCCACATGAGGCTAAGTTCTCAAAGATCACTTGATCGCCGGGGCACAACGACATCCGCCAGAGCCGCCTAAGAGAGGGAGCGTGCAGTCCTCAACGGACGACTACTATTTGCAAACAAGGAGTATAACACTGCCAGCGCAATATGCTTACACGGCCATCATCATCATTCTGCGGCATTTCCGCACAGGGCTTAGACAGCGCACCATTCCGCTACAGGACTAGCGGCCAGCCGAGTTGCCGCAAGTGGCTTTGGAATCTGGGCAGTGACCGCATCCTGACCTTCGCCGCTTGACAACTTCTTCACATCTTCTTCCTACTCACACTCACACTCGTCATTCGGAGTCCGCTACACACTCCATCCCCATTTCCGTCCTCGCCCCCAGCTGCTGTCCTCCAGCACTTCATGTTCTCCATCGCTTGGTGTTAATCCGTTTTGCGTCCACTTTTCGTTACACACAATGTTGCGCGCCAGCATTCGCAAATGCGCCGCCAGCAGGCCATCGCTGCCAGCCCTCGCCGCCTCACCGGCAAGGACTGCGCTTGCTTCATCACGCAGGCCGCTTGCTCTGGCTTCCCAGCGCCGCTGTCTCTCTACAGAGGACACCAGCAAGGGCGTCGTGAGTGTCCCGTTCGCCCGTACGCCTGTTGCAAACACCGCTAACCGCCTCCATACAGGACCCTAATGACTCGTTCCTGCAAGGTAATACCGCAAACTATGTCGACGAGATGTACCTGCAGTGGAAGCGCGACCCGAAGTCGGTGCACATTTCGTGGCAGGTCTACTTCCGTAACATGGAATCCGGCGATATGCCCGTCTCCCAGGCCTTCACGCCCCCGCCGACCATCGTTCCTCCTCCTCATGGTGGATTGGGCCCCGATCTCAAGCCCGGTCTTGGGATGACAGCCGGCGCCGGCACTGATGTCATGAACCATCTCAAAGTCCAGCTCCTCGTGCGAGCTTACCAGGCCCGCGGCCACCACAAAGCGAAGATCGATCCCCTGGGTATCCGCACCGAGGCAGAGCAGTTCGGTTACAGCAAGCCGCGTGAACTGGAGCTTAGCCACTACAACTTCAGCGAGAAGGACCTGGACCAGGAGTTCGAGTTAGGCCCCGGCATTCTTCCCCGCTTCAAGACCGAGGAGCGCCAGAAGATGACACTGCGGGAGATCATCGATGCCTGCGAGCGTCTCTACTGCGGTTCTTACGGTATTGAGTACATCCACATTCCGGACAGAGAGCAGTGCGACTGGCTTAGGGAGCGCATCGAGGTCCCCCAACCATTCAAATACTCTGTCGATGAGAAGCGCCGCATCCTCGACCGTCTGATCTGGGGAACCAACTTTGAAGCTTTCCTCGCTACCAAGTACCCCAACGACAAGCGTTTCGGCCTCGAGGGCGGTGAAGCCCTCATCCCTGGTATGAAGGCCCTGATTGACCGCAGCGTCGACTATGGCGTCAAGGACATCGTCATTGGTATGCCCCATCGTGGCCGTCTCAACGTGCTCAGCAACGTCGTAAGGAAGCCCAACGAGTCCATCTTCAGCGAATTTGCCGGTTCGGCCGACCCCTCCGACGAGGGCTCCGGTGACGTCAAGTACCACTTGGGCATGAACTTCGAGCGTCCCACTCCCTCCGGAAAGCGTGTGCAGCTCTCCTTGGTCGCCAATCCTTCGCATTTGGAAGCTGAAGACCCCGTCGTGCTCGGCAAGACCCGTGCTATCCTCCATTATAACAATGATGAGAAGGAAGCCCGCACTGCTATGGGCGTGCTGTTGCACGGTGATGCTGCTTTCGCTGGACAGGGTGTCGTATACGAGACCATGGGCTTCCACTCGCTTCCCAGCTACCATACCGGCGGAACCATCCATCTGATTGTGAACAACCAGATTGGTTTCACCACCGACCCTCGTTTTTCGCGTTCCACCCCTTACTGCTCGGACATTGCCAAGGCCATTGATGCTCCCGTGTTCCATGTCAACGGCGACGACGTCGAAGCCCTCAACTTCGTCTGCCAGCTTGCCGCCGATTACCGTGCCGAGTTCAAGAAGGATGTCGTCATCGATATGGTCTGCTACCGCAAGCAGGGCCATAACGAGACCGACCAGCCGTTCTTCACCCAGCCTCTCATGTACAAGAGGATCGCCGAGCACCCCAATACCCTGGAGGCCTACACGAAGAAGCTCCTGGAGGAGAAGACCTTTACCAAGGAGGACATCGAGGAGCACAAAGCATGGGTCTGGGGCATGCTCGAGGAGAGCTTCAACCGCAGCAAGGACTATCAGCCGACCGCCAAGGAGTGGCTGACGTCCGCCTGGAACGGTTTCAAGTCTCCCAAGGAGCTCGCAACTGAGGTGTTGCCTCATCTTCCCACCGCCGTCGAGCAGTCCACGTTGACCCACATCGCCGAGAAGATCGGTAACGCACCCGAGGGCTTCAACGTGCACAAGAACCTCAAGCGTATCTTGGCTGGCCGCGCTAAGACCGTGATCGATGGCAAGAACATTGATATGGCGACGGCGGAGGCTCTGGCTTTCGGCTCTTTGTGCATGGAGAAACACCATGTGCGCGTATCAGGCCAGGACGTTGAGCGTGGCACATTCTCGCAGCGTCATGCAGTCCTCCACGACCAGGAAAATGAGAAGACGTACACTCCCCTCCAAGACCTCAGCGAGGATCAGGCTACGTTCACGATCTCAAACTCTTCTCTGAGCGAGTTCGGTGTTCTCGGCTTCGAGTACGGTTACAGTCTCTCCTCCCCCAACGCTCTGGTCATCTGGGAAGCTCAGTTTGGCGACTTCGCCAACAACGCTCAGTGCATCATTGACCAGTTCATTGCTTCCGGAGAGACCAAGTGGCTGCAGCGCAGCGGACTTGTCTTGAGCTTGCCTCACGGCTACGATGGCCAGGGCCCTGAACACTCCTCGGGCCGTATGGAGCGTTATCTACAGTTGTGCAACGAGGACTCTCGCATCTTCCCTCGCGCTGAGAAGCTCGAACGTCAGCACCAGGACTGCAACATGCAGGTCGCCTACTGCACGAAACCCGCCAACCTGTTCCACATGCTCCGCCGCCAAATGAACCGCCAGTTCCGCAAGCCTTTAATCCTATTCTTCTCGAAATCCCTCCTCCGTCATCCTCTGGCCCGCTCCAGCATTGAAGAGTTCACCGGTGACTCGCACTTCCAGTGGATCATCCCTGATCCTGCTCACGAAAGCGGTGACATTGGCTCTCACGAGGAGATCAAGCGCGTCATTCTCTGCACTGGCCAGGTCTACACCGCCCTTGTCAAGGAGAGGGAGGCCCGCAAGCTCAACGATGTGGCCATCACGCGCATTGAGCAGCTCCACCCCTTCCCCTGGCAGCAGCTCAAGGAGAACCTTGACTCGTACCCCAACGCCGAGAACATCATCTGGTGCCAGGAGGAGCCCCTCAACGCCGGCGCTTGGAGCTTCACCCAGCCGAGGATCGAGACGTTGTTGAACGAGACCGAACACCACAACAGGAGGCACGTCATGTACGCCGGCCGCAACCCCAGCGCGTCTGTGGCTACGGGCCTCAAGGCGACGCATCAGAAGGAGGAGAAGGACCTGCTGGAGGCGGCTTTCACCGTCAAGCAGGACAGGCTGAAGGGCGAGTAAATATGTGGGTTGGAAGTGTTGCATGTGTAGGATACCGCGGTTGGGCCAGTATATGACTTGTTGATTAACGCGCTTGTGTTTTATTCTTTTTCTTTCTTTTCTATGTCTCTCACTCGTGACCTACCCCCTCTGTCCCTTTGTCTGTTTTCCAGGAAGGATTGGGATCACGGGTTGAAGGCAGGCGTGTGGGCGGGTCGGTTGGGGGCTGCCGTGATGCAAACACAACACTGGCTCGGCCGCGTTTTCATGCCTACATCCTCTGTTTGTAGTATATTGAAAAGTGTGTCAATGTGTCTTACCTAGGCATATCTGGAGGTTGTGGTGTGGAGTGTGTTGCTCTTATGTGCTCTCGGGGGCGTTGGTTCTATTGTATGCATGAATTCGACGCCTTCAATGCTGCTGTACTATGCAACAACTCGGCATACTCTCATTCTGCCCTATGTGTCCATCATAATGCAAGGTTCATGTTTTCATTTCTTTGGGCGTGGGAACAAGGCGCGAAACAAACTCCAACGCCCTATCCTTTTCCCATCCCTATGATATTGGAACACAGACACGTTGTTCTATAGACTCCTTATGCTAATGCTGCAAGACGCTAACTTCTAAAACACTAACTAACGTACATAGTAGAGAGAAGCAGATATTAAGGCCCTAAACAAGGTAGCAGAAAAAAACGTTTAATTCTTTAACACAAAACAACCTCAACGCCCTATCCTTCTTCCATCTCAACAAGATCAAAACACAAAACTGGCGTTCTCTAGACGCCTCATACCGATACCGGAAGACGCCAACTCCCAAAACGCCAACCACTGCCATCCCTCTTCCAACCCCTCGAATTCAGAGCCCCGGCTCCCCGTTCTTTCGCAGCCGCTCCGCTTCCAAGTGCTGCAAGGTTCCGGTCAGCAAAGACAAACATGAATGCAGCAAAGGTTCCACACGCAGTCAGCCAAGCATACAACCAGCCCAAGCACACACATCAACAGCCAGCCCAAGAACAGCCACCACCACAGAGACGCTGCCGACGACCATCGCCATGATCCAGCAGAGCTGGCGACCTGCATCGCGCCGGCTTATTGCCGCACGCCACTCACTCTGCTCACGCATGGTCTGGAGCGTGAGCTGGTGCCGCTGGAGGAACCCGAGGAAATCCTCCATGTCGTCCAGCGAATATGCTGGGAAGATCTCTACGAGTTGTCGGAGCACGAGCTCCCGGCGGTCTCGTTGCCGCTGTGCTTGCGCTCCGCGCTGGTACTGCTCGTGCTCGTACCGCTGGTGCTGGTGCGCGGCCCACGGGTCGTACTGTTGATGGTGACTCTGCTGCCGCCGCCGCCGCTGCTGCTGGAGCTGGAGCCCCGGATGGTTGTGGAGGTGGTGGTGGGGGAGGCGGAGGCGGTCGTGCTGGTGGTGTTGGTACTGACGGCCCATGATTCTGTGTGTGTGTCAGCTAGTGCTGGCTGGTGCTGCTGGCTGGGACAGGTTGGTGGAGGTTGGTACTTACTGGTGGTAGTCGTCGTGATGCTGTTGTTGCTGCTGCTGCTGCTGCTGAACTGCTGGATTGTTCTTGTTGTTGTTGCTACTGCTGCTGCTTGTAGTGGGTGGTAAGCAGAACTCCCAGTGAGATGAAGAAGAACAGGTCCAAACCTCGAGGAGATTGCCTTATATGGTCTGTCTTTGCACAGACTGTTTACACTCCCTTAATTCCTTCTTGACGATGGACTCAATGGAAGTAGCACTTCCCTTCCGCGGGGTGGGATTTCCAGAACATCTGGCTTCCAGTGGTGAAAACCTTCCCAATCCATATGCAAGAGGGCAGGAGCCCCCCAAGCCGACCTTCTCTGCCAACGCAAGTTACTGTTTGTCCTTTTTTTGGCTCGCCCACTGCGACCATCAAAATTTGGGATCCGCTGGATTTCCGCATGAGATCGGCTTTTGGTAAGCATAATAGAACACTTCAACATATCGTGAAGAGTGCCTAACGAAGTACAGTGACCCAACATCTCTCATGCACTTCCATACAGACCAGGCACTGCTACAACCCCAGGCCCACTCGGGACCCGATCCTCTTGCATTATGGACTTGATCCAGAAGGCACCAGGTCGGCTGTCACCGAAGCCAATTCCCATCCCGACAACCTAACAAGACGTACCAGTCCATCTTCTTCATTGCCCCAAAGGCTCTTCTGGACGCTCCACTCCCCGCGCTGACAGCGATCCTTGCTTCTCCGACAACGTTTCCTATGGGTTGACGGCCAGTACGCGGCGAAGACGATCCTCCGCGCAGTGTCGCAATCTGCCCGCAACGAGATTGCGTTGCCTTTGGGTGCGCCGGAGGATTCGAACTACATTGGACAAATGCATAGTACGCCTCGATCTTCAACAAGCCGCCCGAGGGCTGGACGTTCGACTACCTACCCTACGAATACGACCGCAAGGAAGGGGTACTCTCCAGACGGAAGTCTGTCGAGTACAGGGTATGTACACGGCTACCAAGAGTCTGCGGCAATGGAATTGGAGTTGTAGGCCGGTTGTGACGGTGGAGTGGAATAAGAAGGGGAAGTGGACCTTTGGTTTGATTTTGTCATGCGTTTCTGATGCTCTAGCTGTCATTCTTCTCCGAACCTGTTACTATGTAGCAATCTTCAATCGACACGTTTCTTATGACCCTTTGATTTCGCTCTGTGATTGTATCTCTGGAGCCAATCCCCCAGCAGTTCCTCGAAAGCGTCAGCATGTACTACTTACTCACCTCTGTCATAGTCTCATGCTGATGCTGTTGCTTGCAACCGGAAAGCGTTCATATACAGCAGGTGCTTGTCTCTGGGGGGAGTAACACACCCATCACAACTAGTTCAAAAGCCAGTGACACCGTAATGTGTCTGCAATTATCAAGATGTTCATTCCTCACTTACAAGACCCCCAGAGCAGACTTATACTTCTACGCTCGAACCCGTGAAACTATGCATTCTCTCAACCATGTGTTTGGAGCTTTGGGAGTTTGCGTCTTCTGGCATCAGCATGAGGTGTCTATAGAACGACGGGTGTGACTTTTGATATGATTGTGATGGAAGATTGATAATGCTAATGTTAGCCGTGGCGTCTACCAGCCACCTTCCTGACTCAGCCGTCTTAGCTTTATGTACTTATATCTAGTCGTCTTACAGACTCCTAGACA
>MU006634.1:2519-16302 GCA_010093795.1 Sporormia fimetaria CBS 119925 | reverse complement strand
TAAAGAGTAGACTTTCTGAAAAGGATATCGTGGATTGAAAACCAAGTGTACTAAGGAAGTACTGATTGAAGGTTGAACACGGTGAGCTGTAGGAGCTCATCGTCTACCATTATATACTAAGGGATTTCATCCTTGCCATCCTGAAATATCCTGCCATCCCGTCCCTCTTGGGATGTCCTGCCATCCAGGGATGTCCTGCCATCCCGTCCATCTTGGGATGTCCTGCCTTGGCGGGATGGTTGATCACGTGACTACGTGATACGGAATCTCATCTGGCGTTACCCCGCTCCAGTGGTGACTTGTCAGGTTCGCTTCATGGCCAGTGATCGTAACAAAGAGCTCGTTGTGAGGTCTATATATATTGAGTGCAAAAGCGTGCCATCACTGAAATGTCTGCCATCACTGATGTGTCTGCCATCACTGATGGTGTGCCATCATCTGATGGTCAACTTTGGCGTGATGGCAGGTCACGTGATTACGTGGTACAGAATCTCATCTGGCGTTACCCCGCTCGGGTGGTGACCTGTCAAGTGTTACGATCACTGGCTATGAAGCGGACTTGACAGGTCACCACCCGAGCGGGGTGACGCCAGATGGGATTCTGTACCACGTAATCACGTGATCTACCATCGAGCCAAGACCTACCATCGAGCCAAAACCTGCCCTCGACACCCTCGAGCGATGGCACGCCCTCGAGCGATGGCATGCTTTTCCACGTAGTATATAGACCTCACAACAAACCCTTATGGATTGTTGTGTTCAACTTCAATCAGTACTTCCTTAGTACACTTGGTTTTCAATCCACGATATCCTTTTCAGAAAGTCTACTCTTTACTGTCTTGATATCACCACCCGTGCAAAGAACCCTGACGCTCAACCCCGAGAACCAACCGAGATCCATACACGGTACTTCCATACCCGCTGGACCTTCACATCAAGTCCGCCTCATAGTCAGTGATCGTAACAAAAGAGTAACGTATTCCACCATCACCCTGGTCAACCCATCACGCTGGTCAGTTTTCGCCAAGACCACCCCCTCCCTCATCAACGCGACATGTCTCAACAACAAAACGCGCGATCATCTAACAGAGAAGGCAGAATTCAGCTTGCTCTTTCTGCCTATACTGCACGACAATTTCGAAGCCTCCGGCGCGCTGCTAAGGCGTTTAACGTACCTCATTCCACATTGACTAGCCGATACAACGGAATCACGCACATCCTTGAAAGACGCAACGGCCGACAGAAACTTACTGCGACTGAAAAGCAGACGATTACCCGATACATTCTCGACCTTGATTCGCGAGGATTCGCGCCCCGGCTGTGCGAGGTGGAGGATATGGCTGATAAAGTGCTGGGTGTACGCGGTGGTCAGCCAGTTGGCAAGCACTGGGTTGAGAGATTCGTAAGGCGTTCAGATCAGCTCAAGATGGCGTTCAATCGAGCAAAAGACCGCCAGAGAATACTCCAGGAGGATCCAGAGACAATTGGCGCGTGGTTCAAGCTGGTGGAGGACACCAAAGCTAAGTACGGCGTCCACGACGACGACGTGCACAACTTCGACGAAACAGGCTTTCAGATGGGCGTTATTGGCTCAATGAAGGTCGTCACGGGTGCAGACAGACGCGCTCGACCTGAGCTTGTTCAGCCAGGCGATCGCGAGTGGGTTACAGTCATCCAGAGCATTTGCGCGGCTGGGTATGCGATCCCACCTTTCATCATCTACAAAGGACGCGTTCATATCTCTGCGTGGTATGAGGAGGCAGATATACCGCGCGATTGGAAGGTCTCAGTCTCTAAGAACGGCTGGACCAACAACGCGCTTGGTCTTGAGTGGTTGAAGCATTTTGATGCGCATACAAGGACGCGCAAGGTGGGGGTGTACAGGCTGCTTATTCTCGACGGCCATGAGAGCCACCTCAACCAGGATTTCAAGGACTACTGCCTTGAACACAAGATCCTTACTCTCTGTATGCCACCTCACTCGTCGCACGTCCTTCAGCCGCTTGACGTGGTCTGTTTCTCGCCGTTGAAGCGCAAGTACTCCCAACGCGTCAGAGACTTGGCACGCCGACGCGTCTTCCATATCAACAAGGAGGGCTTCCTGCCAGCCTTCAGAGACGCGTTTTTCGAAGTGTTTACAGAGGCCAGCTGCCGAAAGGCCTTTGAGGCATCAGGACTAGTCCCTATCAACGCGCAGATAGTTTTGGATCGCCTTGAAGTACGGCTGCGTACCCCACCAGCACCCCCACCACAGGAAACACCATGGCAATCAAAGACACCAACCAATACGCACGAGTTTGGATCTCAGTCAAAGCTAGTAAGCAACTCCTTCACTCGGTCGCCTGTCACAGCCCAGGCTGGCTTCTCCCAGCTCGTGAAGGGTGCTGAACTCATGCTGCACCAAAACGCGCTTCTAGCTGCTCGGAACAGCGAGCTTGAAGAACAATTGGTAGTGATGACTAAAAGAAAAACGCGTAAACGCAAGCAGATCCAGCATGGTGGTACTATAGAGTATGGTGAGGCAGCAGCCCAGGTAGCCACAGAGGCCTCTGTGGCTGCTAGGCGGTCCAAGAAGGCTCGTGGTGGTGATCATCAAGAAAGAGCCCAACCAACTGTACGGCGCTGTGGGAACTGCGGTAGGACTGGGCACAACGCGCGAACGTGCCAAAAAGATGCTGAGATATCTTCTGAATCAGATGCGAGCACGACGTACACAGGATCCTTATTTGATAGCGATGAAATTGAAGAGTTGTAACGTGTGTTGGTCGCGCCAAGGAAAATTGACCAGCGTGATGGGTTGACCAGGGTGATGGTGGAATACGTTACAAGTAGGGGCTATCTTTATATTATTTACTATTATTATACCTAGGATAGAATGCCGTAGTTATTAAGGCTCGTGTAACTACCTAGGTATATATTTATTTAATTAAATGTTGTTTCGCGATTATATAAGCGCACGCTAGCAGAACCTCGAGTATGTACTAACCTATTTCATGCATGTGTGGAATACTTCATTAGAGCACCAATCTTGGCTAGCGCCGATGTACTCGTTGCAGCCGAACAAACCTCGAATTAACATCATTCTGTATCACCAGGATGCCCGAAAGTTAGTTGGCGCATCAATACCGGCACCATAACCTGGCACTGCACACCCTGCAGATCTTCGTTCTCCTGCCGGTCCCGAGCTTGTGTCGAAATGGCCATTCAAGACTTCTCAAAAATGTCTTACATCGGGCGAGACTTTGTGTGGTTTCGTTCACACTGCCGCCTGCACTGCGTCTCCTCCAAGAACTGATCCGAACCAGGCTGACTAACCGCACCCTTGCGACAAGAAGAATAAACTTTGGACTATATTTGCAAACAGCTAAGCGCCTGTGGTACCGGGCGATATCATGGCACTCAAGTTTCTTGCGACTTACTTCTTTCCATCCCATAACTTTACCTTCTTCAACAATAATGCAGACACACTTGTTAAAAACTTCAGCGATCGATACACCATCGGGATCGCTCGAGCTTCTAGTCTGCCTACCACAGTCGAGGACGAACAAGCAACCCATACTTTGCATCCATGGAGCCCATTGCGCTGCTGCATGCTACAAAAAACTCCTACCCATCTTCGCTCAAGCTGGATATCCTTCTTACGCGCTGTCACTCAGAGGACATGGAAAATCCTGGCAACCTAGCACCTTCGATTTGCATGTCTTCACCACTAGCAACACCTACGTAGCCGACGTCATGTCTGCTATCGATCTCATTTCTTCAGAGCACCCCGATCAATCGCCCATCCTTATCGGGCATTCCTTGGGTGGGGGTGTGCTACAACGAGCGCTTGGAGCATGGAATCCGTCATGGAAAGCCCCTGCTGGCCTTGTTCTAATCGCCCCGGCACCTCTATCAGGTGGAGCGATGGACATTGCGCGAAAATGGCAGGCTGCGGAGGCCAAACTGAAGGCATCGCAACCAGCGCTTGCGCTTACGCCCCCGAGCGGTTCTTCGCCGCAAGGATGGATACCTTGGTTTCGTTCATTGTTCGATTTCGAGCTCCCATCCGGCCTCGAAACACCTGCTGGAATCCGCAGCAAGTTCTTTTTGCCTGAAACACCCGAAGAAGCGGTCACTGGATGGCTACGCGACAGTAAAGGTCGCTTGGAAAGCATGTCCGTCACTATCGGATCGTTCTGGCCTTTCGCCGATGCCTCCGCCGTTTTCAACGCTATCGACAGCGACGCTCGACCTCGTGGCCGTAAAGTGTTCCTCATCTCTGCCAATGGCGATGTGCTTATTACTGAAGACGTAATCCGTGAGACTTACGAGGCGTACCATGCCGTCTGTCAAGGAGAGGAAGAGATCGCGCAGTTAGAATTGAAAAGTGGACACCACATCATGCTCGACGTTGCGCACCAACAATGTGCGAGTTCAATCATAAGATGGATTGAAGAAGAGAAAATCGACAGCGAGGAAGTGTTATAAGCCAGATCCAAATCCGGCATGAGTTCTCTGGACATACAGAAGTGTGCCGTTGTATGGCTCCATCATCTAAAGCGGCCCAATATGCCTGAGTTCTTGGTATTCTGCACTGTACTGCTTTTGTCACCAAGATTCGTAATACTGAGGTTTCCTTTTCCATTGTTTTCTCGCAGTGTGCTCTCTTCTTCAGATCAACGTCGGCACTACAATGACCCGGTACATACGACCCGATGAGCCGGTTCCGCCTCCTGAACGGGTATGGACAGATCCAACATCGCAATTACGAACACGGGATTTCTCGCGTTCCGGATTTGATCGACATATAGAGAGGTGATGCTACACCGGACCGCTAGAGTCCGGTTCTCAACTGCACGAACACTTGTCACACAAACTCTCTGCATGAGACACCATGCATCTTCTACCACAAATATCTGCTATCGCGCTCCTCTGGAGCGCCTCAGCCACTGCGCTCGTCGGCTCAATCGAACAAAGGTCCGCCTCAAATCACACCCTCTACCTCGCAACCTGCGTTATCGAATCCAATCCCCCAGGATGTCCACTGGGTACCATCTGCAACTCTCTCAACAAAGAGTACTATACGATTGTCGGTTTCTACCCCGACGGACCCCTGACGTATAAGTTCAAACAACCTAGCGCAAGCGCCACCATAAGCCGGCCAGCGCAGCCATGGGAGGGGACTAAAAGGACAGCCGTCCTCGAGGGAACTGGAGAATTTGAAAGTCTTATCGAGGCGGGTGCGCTGGTTTTGAAGAAGGGAGATATAGCCGGTTCAGCGAAACTAGGCAGCGAGGAGTTTGTTGTTTTGATGACAGAGATGCGGCGTCCCCATATGGTACGAGTCTGACGCGGGGGGCCGGTAGTGGTGTTCCGAGAACTCACTGTAATGCGGACTATTGGTGTTCTTCTACGGGGGCCTGGAATGCCCTGAAAACGGATAAAATATTATTGTAGACACTACTTCGACAGTACAAGCAGAATGTGGTGTTCGTTTGAGCCGGGCCACCATGCTAAAGTTTGGAAACTCGCCGATCCGTCGCCAATACACGATTACATACTACAACGAAAGAAAAAGGAAGTTACTCGTTATAGACGAAATACTCAGCCTACGGTGGGACAACTGTCGTGGTGGTCGGAGTAGCTGGCGTCGACGGTATGGTCAACTCCTCGCAAGAAGGGCCCAGAGCAAACTCGTCCCAGGCAATAATATCACCAATGTAGCCCTGAGTCTCCACATACAACCTGAACGTGTGTATGTCCCCTTCAAGCACAACCGGCTTGCTAGACTTCAACTGATACCACTCCCCAGTTACCGCCTGTTCTGAAGACAGCATAGCCATCTCAAGCTCACTTGTGCCTGAATCCATGACTAGTTTGACAATAAAAGGACTTTGATCGGCCGTGGGCATCGGGCGCAAAACCTTGATCCAGGCGCTCGCGACCACCGGAGTCCCACTGTCAATACTAAGGTTTGGTTGACTGAAAGTAAGAATCGACTTCACGTCGCCTAGGGTAGCAGCCGTGAATCCGTACAGTCCGCCGTGAGCTTTGAGAGGATCGCTGGTTTTTGAAAATGTTCTCCAAGCTCCTGTGAAGAACCTAACCCAAGGCTGAAATCCGTTCGTAGTCTCGATGCTAGCATTGATGAGGTAGTTCGTCGGGCTATACGAGCATGCTGATGTTGTTGTAGATAGGATTTCAGACGTGGTTGTGAGATCGGAAGACAGCGGAGACGAAGAAGTCGTAGTATCAACTGGAGGAGCGGCGGCCGACGTGGATTGTGTCGTTGTTGATGCGATACTTGAGCTGGGCTCCAATGCCCCGCAAATCGGGATTCCACCAGGTCCCGAAATGGGTACAACGGAAAAGTCATCAAGCTCAAAGATGGGTCCCAAGACGCCAGCATTGTTGTCGATATCGATCGAAAATGTGGTTCTGTCACGGACGACCGTATGGCGAGACGACGCGCCCACTTTAATCCACTCTCCGTTAGACGCGGTCACGGATTCAAGTGGCGTAGTGAGTGTGAACTGTTGATCCACGGCCAAGGTGAACGTCTGCGTTGCGCCTGGATCCGTACGCAGAGAGCGCACCATAACGAAAAAGTTTACAGTAGTCCCAGCTGGAATACTTACATCCCACTGCTGGAAACTTGTATGCGAAGACTTTGCGGCGTTTGTGGTGCGACCTTGAAGAAAGTACCTCCCAGAGTGGCCGCCGGTATCGATGATACTTATGCCGACATTGTTAGGGTTGACACTAACATATCCATTGCCTCTGCCGTTCTCAAAGCCGGAGTTACTGATGTAGTTAGACGGGGCGGCGATGCAGGCCAGTGAGGTGGAGGAGGTAGACGTGGGGTCGGCGTCCGTAGGGGTGGCAGAGCCTGGAGTAGATGATGAACTTTCGGTTGTTAACGGTGACGAGGAGGAAGTATCAGTTATCGAAGTTGTTGTGGATGTGGACGTTGATAGGACATCCGTAGAGGAGGTTTCCGTGGCATCCGCAGTGACCGATGACTCAGTTGTTGAAGTGACAGCAGTGGGAACTTCCGTAAAGGCGGTTTCGGTTGATGTGGGTGTAGAGGAGGCTTCAGTCGAACTGGCCGCGGAGGACGGGGCTACCTCATTGCAGTTTCCGAAGGCAGATTGGCACCCCTTCCCACAGTAGGCGGAAGTCGAGCCGCAGTAACTGTATCTGCGAGTAATGACTGTTAGCTCACACGAGTTTAGGATCGGTAGGAATGAGAATTACGCACTCTGAGCAGCAGTCGCCGAACGCAGACCCCATGCACGTAAACCCTCCAGTCGCACCATAGAGGTTGCCACAGCGAGCATTGGTAGAGACTCTGACATCAGACGAAGGGGCAGCGACTGGTGCGGATGGAGTGGATGTCTGGAGCGTAGTGGCAATGGAGGGAAGATCGTTTGAACAGGTACCGAAAGCTGGCTTGCAGCCTGTGCCACAATACGCCTGGGTAGATCCGCTGTAAACTGTTAGATTACCTTTATCTCAGTTGTTTATTCACACGTACCAGTATCCGTGTGTTGAGCAGCAGTTACCGAAGACTGAGCCTTGACAGGTGTATCCTTTGTTGCCGCCGCAAAAACCATCGTTTGAAACTTTTTGGGGCTGCGCAGGAGCGGAAGATGTACAGGAACCGTACGCAGGATCGCAGCCTGTTCCGCAGTGACCCGGAGAGTTCCCACACCAACCATATCTATCATAATTAGACATTCCGCTGGGTTGACGCCATACGTTGGAACTTACTGAGAGCAACATTTACCATAGGATGAGCCTGTGCATAAAAGTCTACCGTTCGCTGCACCACAAAGCCCAGTGCGGCTAACGCCTCGGGCATATACAGCGTCAACGACCGCTAGAGTCCAAAGAAGAACTCCCCGCATGTCGAAGGATCTCCTTTCGAATTGTTCAGATGATTGAGGGGGTGGAAGTCAGAATGAGTGATGACTCGACCCGGTGCGGTGATGAGAAAAAGGAGATTAACGAAAGTGCGTGTCTATAAACACAGGTGAAGAAAAGCAACCGAAGATATATTGTTAGGGAGCTCGATGGCTTTAAGCAGTTCTTCTCAGCCGTTCACCGAGACCATAGGAGCCTGGACACACCCCGACTCGGACGATACTGGCGAGAGTATTCTTGGTGCTGGGAAAGAAGCGCCATGACATGATACCGAGTCAATCGAGTTAGCAAGGAGCTGCGCCAAATGGATCTTTTCGCTTGCGAGTTACCGATGTAGATTTTCGATACAAAGATCGAGTTCTAGACCCAGATACCTGGAACTAGCGTCACGGGGTCCCCGGAGCGATCTTTCAGCCTCATCGCGGCCAAGCTTTGCGGCTTAAGTAGTCAAGCGAATTTAAGCCCAACCTCGAAGATGGCTGGTTGAGCCTCGTAATAGACCTCCTTGCCTCCTTGCCCATTCTTTTGTTGCGATCGAGCGTAGAGAACAAGACCTTGCTGCGGGTACGACCTGACGCGCTGTGACGATGAGTCTGGACGAGAATGAAAGGAGGCTGGCAAGCAGCGAGGACCGAGATAATGGCAAATCTAGAGCTATTCGCTGTTACAATAAGCTCTCTAGGGCTCCGCATGCTCGCCTACCTATACTAGGGGCTCCCAGCTCTTAGACACACCGGTTCAGCGGAGGCAGCAGTATCGCATTGAGCGGCGTAGGATAGCCATCAGTCAGCCTGTTACGCTACTTTGTAGGGAGTATGGAGCAGTTTCACGGGGAGACTGACGCCGAGGTTGCAGAACTGGGGAGGCCTGCAACATCAAGACATGAGCAATAAGAAGCGCTTTGAGATTACATATGAAGACGTTTGGGGCTTCCGGAGGCTGAGATGGGGGGTGATGTAGAGGATACGCACTCAGCATTACTATGTCGAGCTGTTGGTGATGGCGCGTTGCGGAAAATATATGGGGTTCACGGATGTCGAGTGGAGTTACTTGGGAGCGGTGGTGGTCGCCTGCTCCGGATTGATTGCACCGCCACCTCCACCGCATGGAAGTTGCTAACCTGAAAACCGACCTCCTCCTTGAGAAAGGTCTCTTCATTCTATCATCTTCCACCACAATACTCGCAACGTCTAAGCATTTCTTTTTTCCACGCGCATCGCTTCTACCACGCTTAGAAAAAGATTCATTAACAACTCGACCAGAGAGCCCCTTTCGGGGTTCTGACTGGACAACAGCACTCCTGCACACAGTCACAGCTGGCACTCCGCCTAGGGTCCCCAAAGCAACTCACCATGGAATCGCTCTCACGACCAGAATCGCCAAGTTATAAACCATCCAAACACCAACCACTAGATCTGTCACGCCCCTCGATCCGCTGCTCCGCATACTACCCAATCTAGCGCCAAATACATTAGTTCAGTGCCAACTGTCTTTGATGCTCCGGAGGAAGCGACGATATAGATACACATGCCTTTCATACGTATGGGGTAAAGAAGATGATCACGAAGGGCTCTTTCAGATTCTTGTCAACGGTGACAGTAATCTCCACGAGTTTCTCAATGTCGCACGGATGAAGTATAGTGATAAGCGATGGTGGATTGATGCGCTGTGCTAGGTGCAGATCCCCGAATTGGTCAGGCTTTGCAAAGTCTCGTACTGTCGGCCCGGAGGTGGAATTTTGACACCCCGACACTAGTGCCGATAGTGTCAATTGCGACATCTGCGGTGCCACCTTTACAGCTATGTTGTTTCGCTGAAGGGCTGTTTCGACCACACAAGAAAGCGGTGAAGTCTGCAAACACTGCCGGTATACAGGAGGCGAAGAAGGGGTTGAATCCGGCATGGAACGGAGTAACATCTGCATTCCCCGTTCTCTAGGTCCAGTATCGGGATGTGATAGAGGGAGACAATCAGGCCTGCATCAATGCGGTCTACGCAGCCATTGATAAATACTGGAGCCGGGCATGGATAACTCCAGAAGTGATGCTTGCCCGCCGGTTGAAGCTCCTCGGTCACACGACGGAGATGCGAATCCAACGTCTTGATCGGCTACATTCGCATACCATGGAGTTCCGAGCAATGCTCAAATGTCCATTTCGGACATTATGTGGAAGAGAGGGTCGGCACGTCGTCGTCGGGGAAAAGACTCCGACCCCTGCAGGTTGATATTGAGCTCAGCACTCAAAGACTGCGCCATCCCCCCCCGATTGTGTCTTTACTATTATCTCACTATGTCCAGAAGGCGCCCGTTTCGAGTACAACTTCGAGTACATAGGCAAAGGCGCAGACGCAAGACTTACAGAGAGGGAAGAGAAGGTGTAGTAGTGTGAGGGATCTATGATTTGTTCCTCTACTCTATATATAGTTCTCCTTGCGATGGATCTTAGAGGTCGCTGTTTCTTCGGTTACAATACCTGTCCTGCTATCTCTCGGTAGCATCTACTCCTCCTTCACCGGAGTAGAAGTCTCGCGCGGTTCGGGACCAGTGACCACATGGTCCAGCAACAGAACACCCGGTCCAGTATACCCCTTATTTCGAACGCAGAACCACCAAACAGGTACAAGAAGCGTAGACCCGCTGAACATCACCGGAGACCAGTTAAGCGAAGTCACGTCAAAAGGCATAACAGGCGGGAAGCAGTAGATGACCGTAAATACGATACGGAAAAGGCAGGAAAATATCGCGAGGGGATAATACACCCATGCAGGCATCCAAAACGGACCAGGAACTAGGTAGCGGCGGCGTGTCAGGATATTGGGGATCACGACCGTGAGCCAGGACGACGCGGCGAAGAGCGCAAAAGCGCTGCTAATGGCAACAAGAGCGGCGGGGCTGGCGATGTTGACCACGCCAGCAAAAGTAGAGAAGATGCCGCAGGCCATAGTTGCGTTCAGCGGGTTTTCGAAGCGCTTGTCGATGCGACTAAGCCAGGAGGGGAAAGGCGTTGCATTGTCCCGTGCGAGTGTCCAAAGTGTGCGACCGACGACGAGGTAAATGCCAACATTGGCGGAGAATAGGGGGAGGAAGAGGAGGAGGCAGAGAAATAGGGAGCCAACCCGTGAGTCAGTTGCTTGGCGATACACTTCAACGAGAGGGAACGGAAGGGTGACGTCAAACAGACTATCGCGGTCGGTGACAGCGTAGAACTGTTATGCGGTCAGTACGTGGGCGCAATTTAGAAGGAGTGCCATACTATGACGACAAGATAGAGAAACCCCATAGTTATTCCAGATCTATACATAGCCAGTTGAGCCTTGGGAAGGTTTACTGGGGCATTTGGGACCTCCTCGGCCAGTTGTCCCAAGCTGGCGCTGATGTAGATATTAGTGACACAGTATCGGCTAAGGCAGAAAATGCACTTACGGGACGCCCAGTACGCAGAATAAGCCCATAGACCCCAGATAGAAGACCATGATATTGGTATCCCACCCGCTATAGTTATCCCACTGCTTCCAGACCTCAAGATGGGAGGCATACCCCTTGCCGGTCTGGCTGGGCATGATGATGCACACCAACACAGTGACGAAGAACCCTCCCAGAATGAAAGGCAAGCTCCACTTCGAGAGGAGAGCGAGTGCGCGATTGCAGAACATGACCAGGCCGCAACATACCCAGGTGAAGCACACTTGGGCAATGAGGGCATGCCATCTCTGGTAGACGTATTCGGGGTTCATCATGGCATAAATCGAGGACATGATTTGTGCAAGAACGAGAGATCCGGTGAATGAGCCGAAAAGAAAGGCGAAGAAGTTCGACCTGCCGGCGATTAGTCTTGTCTTGTCGTGCAGCAATGATCCGTGTAAGCGTACTAACCAGCGTCGAAACCAGCAACTCTCCCGCACTTCGGCCCAGCCCTTACACTAGCTCATTGATATACGCCCGAGCTCGACGGAATAGACGATGCCAATTCAGCAAAACACGCTGCTAAGTAACATATGGGTACAGCCTGGTGCAATCAGCAAAGCAGCCGGTGCTGGAACCACAGCCAGACAACTTGCCGCAAACAAAAACTCGTATATGACGCCAGCTGGCCCGCCGTTTGATAGAGCTACGACCTGAGAAACGTTGATTAGGTATGTGAGAAGGTACAGGTGCTGTCAGTAGAGGACTCACAAGAAAGCCACCCAAGAGCGGCCATACACATCCAAAAGATATCGCGAGGCAGCACAACGAGAACAAGCCAAATTGCCTTTCCATCACTTGGACATGACCAGACTCGTTAATTGTCTCTCCGATTCGAAACGAATCTTCCGTGTCAGGTGCCGCAGCAGTGACTTAAACATGACTGGTCTTCTCGTTTCCCATTCTTGTGATAGTGCTTGCGTTGCGGGGTTCCTGAGAGGATGGATACACAGGCTGCCCAGCCAACCTCTGCGTCGGTGTTACATATACCTCTTTCTCATGGTACATCTATTGTAACCAACCAAGGACACTACTATGTCACGTGGATCTCTCACTGACTAATCAGTGCTCTGTCTATATCTTTCCGCTCCACATCTCAAGTCCAGAGAACAGAACAACACACAATTCAACAACTTCATACTATCTTCATCACTTCGTGACCACATTTGCTTACAGTTATGAGCCCGGTTCGCGCCATCGTCTATTTTTAAACTACTCACTTTATCTCAATCAATATGTCCAAAAACGCTTCTGCAATCATTCTTCAAGGGCAATCTGACTGGGAGCTCTGGATCTTCGTTGTCAAACAAATCGCTGAATCAGGAGACGTATGGGAATACATCAATCCTGAAAACACCCATCATCCTCTCCACAAAGCAGAGAAACCTTCTCGTCCAACAGCAAATCGAGATGGCGATGGATCCTCTGCTCTCCCTCAGCCTACCCAACCTACCCAAGAGTTGCTCGCGCAATACAACCAAGATCTCGCCAACTACTTCAAAGAGATCAAAGAATATCGACGCCTGAAAGATAAGTTAGGTCAAGTCGAAGCTCACATTACTAAAACAATTCATCAGGATCTTCTCTACCATATCAAAGACAGAGACTCGGTCTATGACCAATTGAAAACCCTTCGAAATCTCTACTCTCCAACAACTGCGGACCAAGAATATCGAGTCCAAAGGGCCTATCAATCAGCCAAAACTTTACACGCTCGTCGATCCAATGTTGAGGACTGGTGCAACACCTTTCTCACAGCATACCATCGAGCAAAACAACTCAATCTTCCCGAAATCCACGGATTTCGACCTCATAAAGACCTTGTTCGAGCAATCAAACAGGTCGAACCAGCCTTTGCCGCCAACATCTCTCTCGAGATTTTCAAAGCTGAAGAGATATGGAACTCCAACCGTACCTTGCCAATCCCAAATCAGGCCCAACTCCCGACAATACTCGCCGACTTTCTACGATTTTATCGTACAACACAATCAAGAAATGTCAACATTCACGGCGGAGCATTTGGAGCTACTCTGAATGGCAAAGAGTCTCCATATGACAAGAAAAGAGCAAGGAATGATGCCAAACCGTCCAAGCCTTGCCTCTGTGGAGATACGCACTTCTGGGGCCAATGTCCATACATCGACACATCTCGAAGACCAAGAGGATTTGTTGAAGACCCTGAAAAAGCCAAGAAGATTGCTGACTACGAGGCCAAGGACAAGAAAGGCATCCTGAACAAGATTCGAGAAAAGAATCGACGATTCAAAAGGCAAAAGAGCAAGGAGTCTGATAAGCCCGTGGAATCTGATTCGATTGAAATCGATGCCGGCGACGATCCTTCTCAACAGCATGAAGCATACGCTGTCTATACGTCAGCCTTCAGTCCACAATCCAATCAACAGTACCCATTAC
>MU006633.1:0-14254 GCA_010093795.1 Sporormia fimetaria CBS 119925 | reverse complement strand
TCTCCGTCACAACGTCTCCGTCACAACCTCTCCGCGCATCCGTCACAACGCGCTGCGTTATCAGGACAAACGCAGGACTAAGGCACGCGAACCTACGCTTGGCAACATCTGTGTAGCAAACATAGCACCGCACACGCTTGGAGAATGGATGCGAGATTCAATTCAATTCAATTCAATTCAATGCGATGCGATGCGATGCGATGCGATGCGATGCGATGCGATGCGATGCGATGCGATGCGATGCGATGCGATGCGATGCGATGCAATGCAATGCGGTGCTTTCAAACGTGCATTTGCAATGTGTTTCAAGAGCAAGGATAAGTTATGGCCGCTTCTGCTGGTATATAAGTACTGTCTAAATGCTCAATGCCGACCCATACAGATTTTGATCCGTTCACTTCCCTTCGAAACGCCATATTTCGAAATCACACCATGCCTCCAATTACGCCTGAAAAACCTTATGCAAAATGCATGCACTGCCTCACTGAAGTCTCTAAAACACAGGCTGAGTGCCCCGGCTGTGGATTTGCCCCAAAGGGGGCTTGCAAACACGCAGATTGCAATCAGTATCCGGTCAAAAAACACCGACCAACGAAATAAGGTATGCTATGGGCTTTGTATGGTGTTGGCTCCGCTAAACATGGCATTAGCTCTTTCCTGGGTCACGGTTGAGTCATTTGGAACTTTACCGAAAGAACGATTGATGTTGGCACCTATTTGCTGATGACGGTGTTGAGGGGAGGTCACCTGCGTAGCATTCTTGGATCATCAAATCGGGCACGTGTTCGAAAGGAACCCGAGTATATAGAGCCAAGTTAAAGCAATGAAGCAACTCTTTGCCTCCTTATTTAACCCATTCTCACCCCTGTTCAAGACGGCGACAAAAGTAGCTTTTCATCCCACGCGGCGATACGAGATTGCGCTTAGTCATATTTTGCGGCACACACACGTGTGAGCTGCTTTGAAAAAGAGCGGTGAACCGCCCGACCTCATACGCATACTTGATCTCACTTCCTACCTAATGGGAGAAACTCCTCAGCAATGGAAGAGCTCCGAACGGCATTATACCCTTACAAGTTCGACTTTTACAAAGCGAGAGCTTCGGCAGGACGAGCTTCCGACTTCCATCTATACTGGACAGGTTGTCGAACCTCGATGGTCTCGAGAACGCTTGCGAAATGAGGCAGCTACCCTCCAGTTTATCGCCTCCCAAACTACTATACCTGTTCCACAGTTTCTGGGCCTGTACGAAGCGGACGGTCTCCTCTATCTCGCGACGAAGCGAGCGAGCGGTGTTCCCCTCGACGAAATCAGCGGGCCGCAAGCCTCTAGCGCAATAAACCGTGTTGATGAATATATGAACGAAGTTGTTCTACCTCAGGTTCGCGGCTTACGGCGCCGTACGACTGGAAGCGTGGATGACAGCCTCCCAGTAATTCCACCCAGTCGAGTAACATACCGAGACAAGCGAAGCCACTGGGCACAGAAGTTCCGCCGCGACGAAGATTTTGTCTTCTGTCACAATGATCTTGGCCAACAGAATATCATGGTTGATCCGGATACCTTCGATATTACCGCAATTATAGATTGGGAGTTTGCCGGTTTCTTTCCTCCCGAATTTGAACTCGCACTCTGGAAGCATCATTGGAGCCAGACTAAAGATGACGCCCAAACCGATCGATTGATACAGATTCTTGATAGCTATGGTAAGAGCCTTAATCCGATTGAATCTCCTAGGCTTACATTACTTTGAAGACGAGCAAAACGTAACGTCGAATGTCATGGAACCTACTTCGACAGGATTCAAGAGTACTGTGCCAATGGACGACTCTTGCGAGCCCGGCTTGTAGCTTTGACAATGTTAGTCAATTACATAGCCCCCAATTCAAACCACGAGCATACGATATTATGTTGTTTGACACGTGATCCTTTTGGAATGGGCCGCGGGATGTGCCACGTGATGCTCAGTGCGGCATAGTGGGGTAACACCTAATTCTGGCACAGCCCCGCCCCACTTCAAAGCTCATTTCTTTGACTCTGCCCTTCAGGCATGACCACCAGCGTAACCCGCAAGTCGGCCAAGTTGACTTCCCCTCCGCCGCTGAGTTTTTTAGAACTGCCTTCCTTACGTGTCCAGAGGTGCCTTCCCTACTTTGATTGCTCACCACGCGCCATACCGAAGTCGTGTACGTATTCGATCGCAGTCGCCAATCTCCACCTCACCGCCCGATTACACCTCCTCGAAATCCCGGTGGGAGACACGTCAAACGGGCTAGATACTTAGAGTGATAATCAGAAATGGCAAGGAGCCTTTCAGAGAAAGCGCTACTGCGGGAAAAAGCCGAGGAACTGGTATTTCTCTCGTTCGATATTGATCTTGTCAAATATCGTTGACAAGGTTTAAGGTGTCTGAGAAGGAGAATGTTCAACTTGCGTCTGAAGAAACCACGGGCGCGAATAATTTCGCATTTGAGAAATCACCGAAAGTCTGTGGGGTCGTAGTCGACAAGGGCAGTAAGCGCGGGTTTGTTCAGGTGTCAGGTGGTGGCAAAGGCACAACGAGGGTTGCCACTGGTGAGGGGGCGGGCTTCGAGTTTGTCGCTATATTAGAGGGACAGACGTGTATGCTATATGGAGAACCAACGGTACTCTACATCTGCCCTAGACCCGAGTAAAGAGGAGGAATAGCTAAACTGAGTATGAAGGATTGACTAGGAGACCGTCGGCAGATAACCTTTCTTCGAACGCGTGCTCGATCATAGCTTGGCAAAATTCAGGCGATAGCTCGATACACGGGCTCTCATGCATATCTAGTGGAACTCGTACAATTAAGTCGTCCGTCCCACTATGTTTCTGCAAGAAAGAAAGAAGATCGCACCCTCTCAATGTCGCGAAATACGCCTTAGGAGCTACAAAGCAGTTAGTGAGATTCAGAGATAACAGATAGGTTTCCCAAACTTTGATCAGGGAGGAGTTCCCGGTGACGACTCAGGGCCGCTGCAAGCCCATTTGGATGAAGTGCCGTTTTCCACCACGTGACTAATTTTGGAACACAGTCGCTCGATTTCAACGTCCCTAGGCTTTCGGGGTAGTAGACAACGCGCAGAGAACAAAAACTTCGGGGCTGGCAGCCCAAATTTGGCTTAGGATTTGGCACGCCCGTGTAAAGGTCCAGTAGGTATGATATAAAATACCCGGTGTGGATCTCCGGTTGGTTCTCGGGGATGTGCGTCAGAGCTCAATGAACAGGGAAGGGGGTGATGCTAATACAGTATAGTGTAGACTGTCTGTGAAGAGTATCACGTGATGTCGAACAGTAGGGAGTGGACCTCTCTGTAGGATATCGAAGGTTTGAGAATAATTGATTGTCAAGTTAACAAACAAGTAAGTAACCAAGTTGGATAACAAGATTGAATACGAATCTCCAAGAGAGAGATTCGAGCTCCTTATATACATAATGGTTCTCCATAGTTTTCCTGCCATCTCAAGCTGGTCTGCGATCTCAAGATGGTCTGCCATCTCAAGATGGTCTGCCTTGGCGTGATGGCAGATCACGTGATTACGTGGTACAGAATCTCACCTGGCGTTACCCCGCTCGGGTGGTGACCTGTCAAGTCCGCCTCATAGCCAGTGATCGTAACAGCCCGCTTCTTAATCGTGTTCCTCTTTATAGAGTTGGGGTCCATTCCTACAATATCCGAGCATCTCTTGATGTTGTCCAGATGCTCCTTTGATAAAGGGATATTGACGTCAATAAACCACTGTCTTTGCGTTTCGACAAGTTCCAACAATGTCTCGGTCGTGAAGGAAGTTTTCGGTGACATCATGCCAAAGTAACATGTACATAACAGTTGTGAGTAAGAGGTCGAGCGATGTAAGGCGATGGAGGCGATGCGATGCGATTCGATTCGATGCGATTCGAGGTACATAAATACGCTACTGGTTGTACCCTTGGAGTGAGCTGGCTGGGCGCCATAATGCCTAAAATTAGGGGGTCTGCCCGTGGTGGCAGTGTATCTGTACATAGGTAGTGCATTAGAAGATTGGTCAGGGTCCAGCGGATACTACAGTATGAATAGTAACGCTAAATACAAGTGGCGGTCTCACTAACGTGAAAGATTGGACGAGGTTGTTCCGTCTGATCAATAAAGGACATCCGCAAGGATAACAAAACGTCTTCGAGGAGTTACAGCCTCCGTGACGGGCACAGCTCTACCAATCAGTCAAGGGTTCACTGAAAGCTACGTATCGCCCTCAACGTCGGAATCATCGGACGTGGTTTCGGCTCGAGAAGGTCGGGAAACCGGCCTGCGCGACGAAGTCAGAACGGCACCGTCGTTAGTCTTGCGCCCTGGATCCTGTACGTAGGTACTCTAGGCCGTATTCTCCAGACTGGTGCTGGACATAATGTGGTGGGCATCCCCGCGAGTGTGCTGTCTTCCGAAAAGCAACGGCAGGTTCGATAATCTTTTCTGTGTTTCTGTAATCTTACTTTGTTTGCAAAGGATCGATACTGGAAAATGGATTCTGAGAAACGTGGAAGCGCCCATCCTGCCAACCCTGCCCCTGCTGCAAGGTGCTCTCCCTCAATATAGCCACCAACATTGCATCCCTGCATTCCAAGGGTTGAGGCCTGCCACCTGTGCCGCGACAATGATGGCCTACTGGATAAGGATGCGCTCAGCCTGCCCAGTGCCACCTGTGCCACTCCGCGCTGTACAACGCTTCGACGTCTTTACTGCAGTGCCTCCCTTTGCTCTGATATCGAGAAGGAACGTGTATAGGTGGTGACTCTTCGTATCCCAGTTTCCCAACAAACATCAGTCCAAGACTTAGGAGTATTAGCCTTTGACCATCAATTTTTAAGGCAACCTGAACCTTGAACACTGCTGCGTATGTTCCTGCAATTCTGGCCGCAAATATCCTTCCACTCCGCTGACTGAGACTGGAATAGATAATCAATAATGGTGGCGCCATGATTCTCTACACCCTATAGGCCGAGCTGACAGACCGGTCCGAAAGGTTCCTCGGGGAGCAAACCGCTCCCGAAGCCCCCCCTGGGAGGGTCCTCGACCGGCAGTGCTCACTAAAACTGGAAAAAAGAGCGAACTCGGGCACGGCTCACCCTCAAAGGGTATGCAAGATCGCAACCTTAGGAAGCACGGCCTCCTGCAGCCACTGGAAGCCTCTGGGAGTCCATTGGGTGAAGAAAATGCCGCAATCGCAACTCCTTATCCCGAGAGAGGCTATCTCTGCAGTGATGCAGATTGTTAATTATCCCTCAATCTACCCTAGCTAGCAGTTTACTAGGTCTCGACTGCCCCTGCTAAAACTTACTGTGCATCTCCGCAACTTATTAGCAGGAAAAAATCACTCCCCCCACTCTCGCAAAGTGTTTGTGTCAAGTGCGACCTTCCTTAACCCGCGCATTTCTTCCTTTGCCTAGATGGACTGGCATAGCGGAAGGCACTATCACCTCGGCACGTATCCCAGTCCCGACCGAAAAACTGTACAAAGCTGCTACGCAATGTCTTGTCGACTTTTTTTTTCCATAACCCACAACCCCGGCTACGATCATCTCCACCCGACTATATGGACCTAGCGGTAATTCTTTCCACTACTCGCCTCCGTGTCGTCAAGAATGGAATGCTTCAAACCTGTTCGCCTTGGGATGCTTTCTTCCGTGCAGAAGATATCTGGACAAGACTGAGCTGTTTGGGGCCTTCGTACAACGCGTTTCAACCAATGCTGTGTTCTGAACAGTACATTGATGTAGGGGAGGTTCTTATTATGGTGGGGGAAAAGGCACGCAAAAAAGGTGAAGAAGCCTTCACGTACGGCGAAGAAAGGCTCCGCTCTCATGGCTTCACCCTTATAGGGGAATCTGGTGCGATTAGTTATGTGACGGACAGGCAACGTATGGACAGGCTCCCAGATACTTGTCCATCATTTACGATCGTCCATGGAACTCGAAATGTCCATGTACCCATTGAGGGTTCTGAAAAACTTGCAAGGTATCTCCGCAGAGAATATCCTCAGGCTGACGTAGAGTTTTTTTCCGTAGAGGCAGGACATGGCTTTCTAGATAAAGTGGAGCCTGCCTCTGTAGTCTTTTTGCAAAAGCGGTTGTCAGATACTTTTGGTAGATAGATGTTCTGGCATTAAAATAAGACAGGAGATATGCTTCTGAGCGCAACTACCTGTCCTGTGAATATAAGGGAACCGTGCCGAGATACGATGAATCGATATGAGAGGTAAGGTTCAGGCAGTTGAGTTGGGATTGAAGTGTGGCAAGCGAATCAGTCACGGCGAAAATGGGGAGGACACCAATAGCAAAGCTAGGTAGGGAAGCAAGGAAGCGAAGAGCGAAGAGCTTGCACAGCTTCCTACCCTACTGCACGACACTCCTTCACTCCCCGTCTTACAGGCACTGCTCAAGCTGTTCTGTTTGCAGTCACGAGGATGGCGCCGAGCCACTAGGAACTCGTACTAATAGCTACCGGTATGCGTCAACCAATTGGGGAGAACAGCCCCAGCCCGTCCACCAACGGGAGAGCCCAACCATTGGAAGCGCGCCTTCCCAGTAACGCCACACGGACGCGCCTACACCCGATAGCGAAACCTTGATTCTGGCATTTAGGCAGACGCTACCCCTCTTTTCAGCCCATCCACTTCCCCTTGTTTTAGTCTGCCTCTTTGACTGATACTTCCGACTGTAATTGCCTTGCCCTGCATTCCCTTATTTCGAACGAGTTACATTGCGCTGAAGCACACTTTCGCAGCAAGTATGGAGGGCAAGGCTTTACCTCAAGTCCCGAGTTCCTATCCTCTCCGCTCTGCAACGCCTTGGAAGTCTCTGAATGCTATCAGGCCGCTTGCGAAGGAGATATTGATCGTGTCAAGTCTCTAGCCCAACTGTTCCTGTCAGAGTCATCCAAAGCCAATGCCGAACCTAATCCGCGGTGGCTGTATGATTCGCTCTCCGTTGCAATTCAGAATCAAAACCTTGATATCGTGCAGTTCCTGCTCGATATAGGGGTTGTGGATGGGGACCTTCCAGCTGAAGACGCTGTACGTGCCCGGGCCTTTAAGGTCCTCGAACTCTTTATCGATCGTGGATGGGATATAAACAAACCAATGGGTCATAGTAGGCCGCCAATGTTGAGGTGAATTCCCACCACTTTAGTACGATCCCTGCTTACAGCCCCCTAGCATTCCCCTCTGTAATGCTGATAAGGAAATGGTTGTTTGGTTTCTTAACCACGGTGCCGATCCGAACCGCCGGTGCGATTGGGATTTGGCTCCTATGTCAGAAGCGATGTACGATGCTCCGCTGGACTTGATAAAATATTTGTTCTCTCGAGGTGCAGATGCACGCTATGGACAGCTCCTTCACCACGCCGTTCACCGGAAGGAAGATACCCTACAGGTTGTCCAGTGGCTTGTGGAGAATGGTGCGCCTACTAACGAACTCAAATACGAAACGGATCCAATAGGATATTGGTGGCGCGAGCCATTCGGCCTTGGTACACCACTCCATCGAGCTGCGGAGTTGGGAAAGAAAGACATTGTTACGTACTTGTTGTGTCACGGGGCCAACTGTCTGAAAGTGGACAGCAGAGGCAAGACACCGCGTTTTTGGGCGGAAAACGAGGGTCACACAGACGTGGCTCTCATTCTCAAGGAAGCAGAAGACCGTTCATCCGCCTTGAACACTGGGGTCTTCGCAGGGAAAAGCCGGTCATTGATTTAGAAGATAGTGCTATCCCAATCCTGCTGCACTCGTTTTTAGTATTTTAGTCTAAGAATGAACAAGCAAAGACCGTTGTGTGTATTATGCGTACTCCTCTTTCTGGTAAGGAATAGAGTGCACACAGTAGAGCAATATGGCAAGATAATTATTACCTTCTATTCAGTTCGGCTTTCGTTACAAGACGCTAGCTGACGAGTTCATTGTTTCTGGCATCCAATCAGTCTGTGTGGCTCTCATTCCTAAAGAAGCAGAAGGTCGTTCATTCGCTTGAACACTAGGGTCTTCGAAGCGCAAAGTCGGTTATTAATTTGGAGGATAGTGCTATCCTAATCCTGCTGCACTCGTTGTTTAGTGTTTTGGTCTAAGAATGAACAAGCAAAGGCCCGCAATGCATAGCAAGTCTGTACTATAAGCTGGCTATACAAACAGAACCAGAACAAAGGACTATGTTATGAGGACGAGTGCGAGCAAAAGCTCCTTAGCCTAACTGAGAATAGCAATCCAGACGCACTTCATCAGTGCCACAGACATAAGAACAAAATACTAAAAGTGCAAACCCAAGAGGAGACCAGCAACGGCAGGCAGTATGCTTGAGATCAGTTGGTACCCTCCACTATCGAACTCTGGGAGGAAAGAAACAGGACTAAACGTGGCTCCAAATCCTTGTGTGCTTGTATCGTGTTGGGTGCTGTTGAGGTGCGCGGGACAAAAACTAGAAGGCGCGGGGGTGACAAGTGGAGCATTGGAGCCGTTTACATTAGAGTGGAACTCATCCAACTTCTCCCCAGGGTTGAGTGCAAACACCATACCAGACTGGCAGTGAGATTTTGGTGATATCTGTGCGCAAAAGAACCACTGCGGATCCTTTGTAGTGACTTGGTAGTCGACTAAGAATCGACCACTAGCATTGACTGGATTAAATTGCTGGAAGCCAGTGTCAAATCCAGACCTGTTATTGCATGGCTGCTCAAAAGAGCTCTGCGTAAGGGTATGGTTAAGTGCGAGAAAGTTGAAGCGCAAGGTCGTGCCGATTGCGGCGGCAACTGAGGAAGGGGCGAAGGCAAGCTGCCCTGCAGCACCAACTGTAACCTCAATAAGATCTAGATGTGAGATACCCGTAGATACAGGGGAGGGCAAATGCGAGACAGTTGGTGTTGAATTCCACCCCGCATTCGTGGGAAGAACGCTAGAGGCAAGAAGAGAGGATGTAACTGTTTGCAGAGAAAACATGTTTGCCGGACCTTTATCACTTCGAAGCGTGCTGATTGCGATATATATATGCAACAACCCAGTTGGATAATAGCAATTCAAAAACCGAACTAGACCCATGTTCAAGTTGTCAGCATAATTTCAAATTTTGAAATCTCAATTTCCAAAACCCACGCGCACCCTAGGGCTCATACAATTCTCAAATCTCGCTTCTTAATGTACGATCCTCAGATCTCGCTTCCTGGCCTACAATTTCTCAATCCCGCTTTTTGAACTTACAAGGTGTGTCTAGCTCAAGCTTTTTTGAAGCCACGAATATATATAAGGTCCTTATATGTCCGAGATATACCAGCCAAAAACACAGATATCACCCTCTTATAACGTCGACTGCCAGCTGCTCATTACCGTACCGTACCCAAGACACACCCTTGTCTTCCGATAGTTACAATGTCCCCAGCCATCAGTAAGAATACTGCCGTCGTTTTCCGAACTTCAAAATGCTTACCCCTTGCTAGATAAACAAGACACCCTTCAAAGCTGGGTTACCTCGAGTAAGCAGGAAACTGCAGCCGCTCCAGATCCTGATTTGGAGGGACAAGAGATGAGCTCAGAAGCTACCGAAGATTTAGAGAAGGTGCAAGCTAAACAGAAGGCTGAGGAAGAAGTCAAACGGCAAGCTGCCGAGGAAGAAGTCGAACGGAAAGCTGCCGAGGAAGAAGTCGAACGGCAAGCTGCCGAGAAAGAAGTCAAATGGCAAGCTGCCGAGAAAGAAGTCAAACGGAAAGCTGCCGAGGAAGAAGTCAAACGGCAAGCTGCTGAGGAAGCTGTCAACCTGCAAGCTGCTCAGGCAGCTGCGAAAAATATGGCAAATAATGCAACACCTGGAAAGGTCACCCGGGATTCGAGAGTCCCCAGATCTGCTAGATCGAAAGCTCTTCCCTATCCTGATAAGGAGGCCTTGAAGAACATTGTCGGCACCTCCCATGCTAAGAAAACCAGAAAAGACAATAACCAAATGGCACCTCTGGACAAAATATATGATGAACACGCCTCTGGTCAGGGTCCAAAAGCAGCCACAAATGCGGAAGAGGACACAGATGTAGTGATGGGAGACGATGTGGACATTGAGCAGGAAACTTGGCAAAACGCCCCACAGGACCCTTACCCGCAAGACCCGCACTCAGAGCAAACTCTTCAGAAACCGGATGAAGATGATGAAGGGCCCGCTTCGTACACCACTTGCAATCGCGAAGAATCAGAGAACCCTCGTGGATCAAAAACAGTGGCTTGGGGAAGGCGAGGACACAGCACATTCTATATCAATCGCAAGGGCCCTGCAGCCTCTGGTTATCATTGGATTGAATCTCAACCCATCTTTGAAAAGGGTGGGACGATCGACTGGCGTAAGAGTCCTCCAGATGAGCTGTGCGTCTCCAATATTGAGAACCGCTTGGGTGAGCTCAAGTTCGGGAACACCTACGTGCATAAGGATATCCATGGAATCTATGGTGTTGCTTTCAGAGCCAAGTTGGATAAGACATTTCCCAGCTGTATGATTCCAAAAGGGCACGAATATGAGCTACTCAACCATGACAACTACCAAGAATGGGAGTGCACGCATGGCCGCAAGCCAAGATTTGTCCCTTGTTACGTACGTGTGGGGTGGAAGACAGCGGATGGCCAAATAGTCAAGTCGTGGGAACTTCGAAGGGCTCTACAAGTTCCTGTGAGGTGGGGGCCCGAAAAAACAGACGATGCTGTTTATCAGTTGGCCAAATTTCACTACAAAAGACAAATGGAAGCGGAAGGCAAAGCGAGAGACAACCCTGAAGATTACCCTAGTAGTAGGGACCCCACGCCCGCCTACCCTGCTCCGCACCACCGACAGCCACTGTCGCCCCCCATCCAAAGGTGGGGGTCCCATTCCGGCCCCACAATTGATATTCGACCCTCAGTTGAGGATCCCAGGCATCACCATCAACCTCCCGCCACCTCGTACAGAAGTACGTCTCGGGAGCTGACCCCAGAAACCCGCCCCAGAAGCCAGGCAACGACCCCGATGGTATCGCAGAATGGCCCCTCCCAAGAACAATCGGACGTAGATGCCGCAATCGAGACATACAAACAGATGTACCTCGACGAGCACAACGCGTCCAGTATATTCAAACTCCCAGCCAAGGCAAAGTCTGATCTCTTAATGACTATACTAGACTTTAAGAAGTCCGTTAACGTGTAGACGGACGGGGAGCTATAGAGAAGGCTGCAATTGACGGAAGAGGTTTGTTTGTATCCCGGTTTGTTCAAATTGTTAAATTTACAATGCAGGTAGTTAGAGAGCAATCAATGCAATTGGTACGCCACTGCAGGCAGGGCTACCGAGTTTGATTTGACGCGAAACCATGAGCCCTACTCTTCTCTCTATGTCTTGAACACGACTGCTAGCCGAATCCATAGCGCAATAGGTCCCAATCACCCAGCTCTGTAGGGGGAATCCCTGTCTATGTATCTGCAGGGAGGAGGTAAGGGATCCGAGAAATGAGATGGGTGAGGCTGGATGGAGGGAAGGTTGCAAGAATGAGGGCGTGGTAAATGTGTTCCATGAGACAGGTCCTTATGGGGAAAGGGAGAGGCTGGAAGAAAGCAAAGCAGCAGCATTTGAAATTGGAAGATAAAACAAGAACTGCTATTGAACGCTTTCTATGGGAGCTGCGAGGCTGAGCCTACCGATAAATACGATAAGCTTCAGCTCCTCCTCAGCCTCCTGCAGAAAATATAACAACATCCGCAACCCACAAGAACCCACCGACTCCAATCCCGCAGGGCGCTTATTGCTTTCACGGGGCGATTACAGCCCCCAGGGCGGAGAGTTTGCCTTTACGAATACCGACTGTGCTGGGCCTACTTGCACACCTCAGCGCCCTATCGCCCTATCGCCCAAGCGTCCCGGCTGATACCTTTACGCCTCGCCACAGGTGCGCAAGATTGAGCTTTACAGTTTGCTGCCCCTCTGTGGCTTTGGGGTAAGTTTAAGTATGGGGAGAGGAGAGGTGGGAGTGTGAGTGGGCGTTAGAGTGATGGTCAGGGTGTGTGCATGACTTATCAAGTAAGAGGTTAATTGATTGATTGGTTGGTTAAAAGATAGATGCTAACGACGTTCACTATGTGGTGTGTACGTTCCTTCCAACCCTGCAATACAAATTTTCCCTCGACATCTTCGGCCCGATGCTCTCCCATGCTGGATAACCAGTTGCAGAAATGTCCCTTTACAGGACTTGGATAGTAATGCCGCTAATCCACCTCTTTTCCACGACCTGCCCTAGCGCTCCAGGCTGAAATTGCAAGAGCAGGTTTCTCTGACAAGCTCCTTGGACGACGCAAACATTGAGGGTCTTTTGATTGAACTGCAAACCCCGTTTGGGTGCCGTCGGGTAGACGGCGGGGGCGAATTGAGCATCTCCAGTGAGTTGCGTCCCGGATCGTAGCTCGAACAGCTTCACCGCACCCGCAGGGAGCCTAATGTACACCGTTTCACAACCTGTGTGAGGCGGGATATATTGGTCGCATAGAACATTTTGGAAAATCGCGCTATAGAAATTTGCAGCGGGTGGCCCGGCCGGCGCGTTGAAATCGCCCGCACCCAGAACCCGCTTCCACCTGGAGTCGGGTAGATTGTTAGGGAGGCCCTGGGAGCCAGATGAGGATGCGTTGGAGTACGACATGTTGATGGCGGGCGTTTAGGGTCTTGGTCCCAGTGGAAAGAAGTTTGATTACTGTTGAGAAGGTGTCAGGACGAGACAGGTTCGAGTGATGTTGTATAATATTAGAGGCTTCTATCAAAGCCTTATATATGCTCACCTCTGGAGATTTGAATGACATAGTTCATAACGTGGGCGCTTATAGCTCCGCCATCGAATGTGCCGCAGCTCTTGCAAATTGATTGTTGTTCTTTGGATGGTTGTTGGGTTGATGTTGGGGTGTGCCCCAGCGCATACGCTTGAGCGTCTCCACACGTGCGCAGCAACGCCCCATCCCGAGGTCATGTTTGCTGCGCCTTTGTAGCTAGAGTGTTCATTAGGTAGTAAATTATTCTCGTCTGCAGCGGCGCTGACACTCCCCAAACGTGACCTCAACATCATAACCCACATGTCTCACGTGTCCACTTCTCTGGAGTACAACTTCACTATTTGCTCATTATACGAAGCCTCCTGCCCTCGTTTCGGTATGCTTATCCTCGTGGCTTACGTTGTGATGAGTCTCGATCCGTGAATCTAAGCGCCGACACTGAGGAATCCCCCTTCCTTCCCCCTCCTTCCCCTAACCCACCTCACTCCAGTCAGCCCCCAGGCCTAAGCCCGAATGAGCGGAGGGAAGAAGAATTGACACGTTTGCACGAAGGCCTGCGGGAAAGCCGCCAAGGAGTCGAGAAGAGCACTGCCCACCTCTACGAAGTCCGCTCTTGGTCGGAAGGCCTGTGGCTAAGCCTCTATTACCCTAGGTGTTAACGAGATCGAGAACGTCGATGTAAATGGATATCGGCGAAGAACCCGGACCGTACGAAGGATGTAGCCTGAAGCGAAAGGACTATGTGACACTAAAGGCTGCAGTGGCGTTCAACCTCTAGAGCGCATTGTCTCAATCATCCTCCTCATACTTGGCAGTCACATCGCCGAGCAGTATATCGTCTGGGGCAGGGCCACGGTGATTACGCACTGCGATTGTCAACATATACTCCTAACACCCCAAAAGCAACACTTACCAATAGTAGTTGCACTACGAAAGACAGATGGAAGCAGAAGCCACAGCGAAAGGGAACCCTGAAGATTACCCTAGTAGTAGGGAGCCCACGCCCGTCTACCCTGCTCCATACCACCAACAGCCACTTTCGCCCCCCATCCGAAGGTGGGGGGCCCATTCCGGCCCCTCGGTTGATATTCGACCCTCAGTTGAGGATCACAGGCATTACCATCAACCTCCCGCCACCTCGTACAGAAGTACGTCTCGAGACCTTACCCCAGGAACCCGCCCCGGAAGCCGGGCAACGACCCCCATGATATCGCAGAATAGCCCCTCCCAAGAGCAATCAGACGTGGATACCGCAATTGAGGCATACAAACAGATGTATCTCCTCGAGCACGAAGTGTCCAGTATGCTCGAACTTCCAAAACACGCGAAGGCTGATCTCTTACAAACTATACTCGACTTTAAGAAGTCCGTTAACGTGTAGACGGACGGGGAGCTATAGAGAAGGCTGCAATTGACGGAAGAGGTTTGTTTGTATCCCGGTTTGTTCAA
>MU006632.1:7298-17638 GCA_010093795.1 Sporormia fimetaria CBS 119925 | reverse complement strand
GTGTGCCAAGCCAGGTGGTCCCTGCTCGATTGTACAGATCCGACCTCACCAAAGCTCGTTCTATCTGACAAGAGGCAACAGGCTGCTAGCGTTAAGATCGCCTTAACAGAAATTCTAGCTAAGACTGCAGTAGCACTAGCATAATCTCAGCTTTAATAGTTAGCTAACAGATCTTAGCAACAGGATCTTCTTAGCAACAGTTGCAACTAACACGCTGTTTTTGCAAAACAGATCTTATGTGCAAGTAACCTTCTATAGCTGTTAACAATTCCAACAGATTACTAGCACTACTTCGAGATTAACAGGCTTATGAGATCATATTGTGTTAGCCGTGGCGTCTACCAGCCACCTTCCTGACTCAGCCGTCTTGGCTTCATGTACTTATACCGAGTCGTCTTACAGACTCCTACACAGAACACATGAATACAATTCATACACATCATTTTACCGTCTAACATATTGACTACCCTATATAGGCGCTTACGGGAAGCCGTCAGATGATGCACAGTCCTCTTCATATGACCATCATGACATCGTTCCCTTTGGCCAACGCCTGATTGCTCAGTTTTGACAGTGTCATCTGTGGCGGCGAACTAAAAGACGGTCGGGTACCACTGGTCATTTTGTCTCGCGTCGAAAATACTGGAAAACTCGCCTTGGGATCAGAAAGTAAATAAGAGGCTTCCCCGGCCTACGCAATTTTGACCTTGCTACCAGAGATACTGATACAGCGGTCCATCCTCCTAGTTACATACCAGGTTTCGAAACACGAGAGACTGTCATGGACCCCATCTCGGCCTTGTCTGTTGCAAGCAGCATCATTGCCATTGTAGATGCAGCCGTCAAATCCGGAAAGAACATCTATGAGGTCTACAACTCGCTCTCTGGACTGTCTGACAAAGCCCAACGCATCGCTACAGCAACAGATGGCCTTCAGAACGCGATAGCGCAATTGCGACAGAGCAGCAGTCAGCTCACGGCGTGTCAATCACAGGACCCCAACGTTGGACGAGCAGCCACACAATGCGAACAGGTCATCAAGTCTATCAAGGCTATCCTTGACGACTGCAAAGCGACGAAACCCGAGTCAGCTCGTTCTACTGCGAAAGCCTACGTCAACCTCATCAAGAACAAGTCAGACTTGAAGCAGCTCCTGTCCGACTTGGAATCAGCCACAGAGAAGTTGAAGCTTTCCTTAGCCATCGCAACAAGGTGCGTACTCTTAGTGCCGTTATTTTCTTTCTCTATAGCTTCTAACGATGTCAGGGATGAGATCGGCCGGATCCTGAATCGGCTCAACCTCGCAGACAAGAACCAGGCAAATCTAGCAGGACAGCTGAAAGCTCTCCAGGTAGACCTAGCCGGACAACTGTCAGCCTTGAATGCGAAACTTGATCAATCAAACTCAGTAGCTGACCAGAACTGGGACCTGATAAACGCAATTCGAAAAGCGGTGACGATCTCCGATGATTCGATGAAGGCACTCAACCAAGCCGCTATTCTTCAGGGCGTACGAGCGCGTATTGACCAACGTTATGAAAAAATCAGTGAACCATGCGGAGGCACATTTGAATGGATCTTAGAAGAGGACTGCCGTGGGGAAGGCGAAGATGCAGTCTCGAGAAGGGAAGTCGCCACGAGACTGGTCGAGTGGCTTAAGTCTGGCGCTGGTGCTTTCCACTTCATCGGCAAGCCGGGCAGCGGTAAATCAACGCTCATGAAATTTCTCGTCGTGGAGAACCGCACCTTGCAGTTGCTTCACGAATGGGCCAACCAAGACCAGAAGCGACTTATTCTGTCCAAATTCTTCTTCTGAAAGATATGATCTGATAGCCAGAAGACAATGCGAGGACTCAAAAGAAGGCTTCTGTACGACATTATCGACAACAATCCTGATGTTACCGGGCTTATCTTCGATAAACACTGGCATCCTATGCGATATAGCACCTCGCGCAACCCAGGCCTGATTTGGAGTTTTCCAACAGCCAGGTTCCCGTCGCCTTCGACAAGATGCTGAAATCTGAAGAGATCTTCGCTCACTACAAAATATGCTTGATTATAGACGGCCTAGATGAGTTTGAGGAGTGGGAGTCCCTTTGGCGGCTTTGCACTCAACTCCATCAATGGACAGGTCAGCATGCAACGAACGCTTCCCTTTTTGGCAATGTCAAACTTCTTATCTCAAGTCGCGAAGAGCTACCTATTCTTGAGGCGTTCGCTTCCGCTAGCAGAGTCTTCTTGCACAGGCATACTCGGTCTGACATCCGGACATTGGTAACAACCAGGTTGAACTCGAATCCAAACTACCAGAAGCTTTTGGTTTCACTACCACTAAGAGCAGAGTCAGATCAGCTGCAGGAAGCCATACTTGATGGCGCAGAGGGCCTCTTTCTTTGGGTTGACCTGGTACTGAAGTGCATCGAGGATGAAATTGCTAGCCCTACTTCTTTTGAGACCCTTCGAGAAATTGTGGAGACTGCCCCTCGGGAACTAGATGAGTTTTTCACAAGGATACTTGACGATATTCCTAAGCACCATCGAAGACAGGCATGGTTGGTCTTCGCTATGGTGCTGAGAACCCTTGGATATTGCCTCACACACCGTCTCAACCCCACGCTTTTCGAGTCAGTGGCAAAAAATGCACATCTGTCTGCTTTTGGCTTGTCCTACATCTTGGACTTATCCACCCTTGGGTGCGCCACGCTGACTCAAAAACAGTTTGAAATACCAGTCAGTCCGTTATACGCCGGAGAGACCTATCGTTCTCGGGAAGAGGAGGCATCTACTAAGTTGAAAAGTCAGTGCAAAGGGCTCGTGGAGGTGAAGAGGGGATCCGTGACAATAAGTGATGCCGGGGCGCATTTCGGGTATCTGGCTTTCAGTCACCGCTCAATTCCTGAACTACTTAGAGAGAAAATGCAGCAATTTGCCGGAAGTCTCACAGTGACTGAGGGCGACATCACATATGGAATCTTGGCTAGCTCACTGGCTGAACTGAAAGCCCTACACTGGCCCGGCAGTCCTTCCGATGCGGCGGTAACGTTTCGAGTGAAAAACACTCTAGCGCTTACATCTATGAGCTCACCCGAACTTTCAGTCCAGGCCCTATTGCTTTTAGACGACATCGCCACGACTCTACCGCTTATGGCCTCCCGGGTTTCTGATTTTGACTTCATACTAGACCAGCAGGTGTCCACTATGAGGAACCAACCATTTGCGCATTACAGCCGTAAGATTACTTTGTTGTTAATGGCAATAGCCTCAGAGCCCCCGCTCACAAAGTACGTGGAGTGGAAGTTGCAAGATCCTCGGACAAAGCAGGATCCCAATTTCCAGCTGTATACACTTCTCGCAATGGTATGCAGCACAGAAGAACGGATTAAACGGGCTGGGGTTCTGGATTACCCGAGCAGAGCACCACTTCTGCAAGCCATTTTCGCAAACCCCTCCCAGAGTTCAAATTGAGTGTCGGTAAACAATCCTTGCCTTGGATCAGGGGACGAGGCGTCTTTGATAGAGTGGTATAATGGCGTGGCGCCTAACAGGCCCCAAGATCCGACTACGACCCATGAGTCACCTTGGCGCGGTCTCCTTCAAAAATACCTTGTGATAGCGATTCGTAGCGTCAAAGGACAAGCCCATTTTTGGATATGGGATGAGCTGGAATTCTGGCTCCGATATGGGGCAGAGGTACCTACCGAGATTCTCGTGACTTGGTCCGACTGGAGCGAGATTGATCAGCCCACGAACACTGTGGTCAGATTCAGATTTCGCGGTGAAGATGCCTATGCCAAAGTCATAGAAGAAGATGATCGTTTTCGCCTGAATGGAGGTTATGCTAGCGATGGCACACTGCGATATCTCCAGAACTTCAAAAGCACGACCCTGAGCAGCATAATAAGATGGCACGACCCTCCAAACGCATCAACGCTGCTGCAATTTACGGATCTGGAAAGCTCCAGAGCAAAAGGGGTGCATGAATGGAGGCCGCCAGCACCTTTTCCGGGTGGGTTTCGACGCTGGCATGACATGCCCGAGAATTTTCCTAATCTTTTCTCTGACCTCCTTGAATGTGGTACGTGGCGGAGTGTGAGGCGTCTTTTCGATACTGGCATGATCGAGTCGCGACCGCTTTATGGTCTGTACTGGCGGGACGACATAAAGGAATGGTGGTACCCCGATCTCGACAAGGGCATTCTGATCCAGACGAAGGGCGGTCCTGATGTCGACGAAGACGACAATTCGGAAGCAACCACGACGAAAGAAAATTGCGAGATCAACAAAAAGAAGCCTCTCGAAAGCGACGAAAACCCAAAACAAGAAGCAGAGGAGTGACTCTTGACTTCCAAGCTGGAGCGAACAGCCATAAGCTTGGATTTGCAGCCGAAGGCATGGAATGGACTGTGACCCTTGCGATCTTGTCTAAGTGACGATAGTAGGTAGAGGATCGAATGTGGCAATGTAATGCGAATATCTTGACTTCCTGAAATTTCTAAACGTGACTGCATATATACTCACAGTATTAAGTTACGTCTTTTTCGTTGCCTCAGTGGATCGAATCGACCTGGGGCAGTTCACGTCTCTGCATCCATTTCTCCAGAGTCCAACCGAGGCCCACTTCGCGACGCGCATAGCAGGGTGTCAAACTAAGTATATCTTGAGACCTTACAAGCGAACTGACCAGCGTCGCGATATCGTTGAAGACACCTGGAGCACTCACAGTCACCGCAGAAACCCTCGCAACTGTAGCCCTGGAAGTTTCCACACCTTCCAGGCATTCGCATCAACGGAAGTTTAAAATCGCCTTTGGACCGGGTACGAGGAGGCAAGGCTGGAGAACCGTCTATTCGCGTGTGTTATGCCGATATTTTATTTGCATGGAGAGCAATGATTGGGTTGAAACGCTCGCGCGCCCAGGGCCTCCTGCACCCCGGAGCGCGCTTGCTTCTTTCGCATGAATAACCAGGCTAGCGGCAACAATCCCCGGTTACTTTATACACCACGTGGGAGCAAATAAATTGAAGACGGATGAAAGACGAAATACCCTAGGGTAGTACTAAACTAGAAACAGGAGCATGTACCCCACAGAACGAATCTATACTGTTCAAAGAGAACCGGGATTCTGCCTAAAGGCCAAGCTGTTATTCTACATACAAGCTATGTTAAATGTGCGTGGTGACTGCACAGAAACGGAGCTCAACATCATCGACATCCACTTTCTCAGCATTCACTGACCAATATGAAGGTCCCTGCTGCTGCTGCCGCCCTTTCCCTCTCAGGCCTTGTTGCCGGCAACCCTGTCGAGCTCACCGAGAGACAGAGCTGTCCTAATGTTTACGTCTTTGGTGCCCGTGAGACGACAGCTCCTGTTGGGTACGGAACATCGCAGGGTCTCGTTAACCAAGTCGTTGCGGCTTACCCAGGTGCCGGCTCCGAGGCAATCTCCTACCCAGCTTGTGGAGGACAGTCCAGCTGTGGCGGCATCAGCTACGACAACTCCGCTTCGCAAGGCACTGCCGCAGTCGTCAGAGCCGTAAGCACTTCCGGAGACAGCATTTCGGGCATGGACTGACAAAGACAGGTAACTTCGTATAACCAGAGATGTCCCAACACTCAGATCGTCCTCATTGGATACTCTCAGGTAAGCCCGGCTTGTTTCGGTCTCGTCTTCCCAACGCTGGTTCCCCCAGGCTGACATTGGGAAAGGGCGGCCAGATCATGGATAATGCACTTTGCGGTGGTGCAGGCGCGACTCTCACCGGTGCGGCATTGAATGCTGTCAAGGCGGCCATCTTCCTCGGCGACCCCCATTACCGCGTCGGGCTCCCTTACAACGTCGGCACGTGCCAAGCTCAAGGCGTGAGTACAGTACTCCTCAAAGTAACGCGTTCCAAGGTTGGTTGTTGACAAGAAACAGTTCGCTGCTCGCCCTGCAGGCTTCGTCTGCTCCCCAGCCTCCAGCGACAGGCTCAAGTCTTACTGCGACTCAACCGATCCGTACTGCTGCACTGGAAATGACGCCAACTCGCATCAACAGTATGTCAACAAGTATGGCTCCCAGGCGTTGGCCTTCATCAAGTCGAAGCTTTCGTCAACCGGTGGTGGCAACCCAGTCACCTCCAGTGTAGCTCCGCCTGCTCAAACTTCGGCTCCTCCTGCTCAAACTTCTGCACCTCCTAACAATGGTGGCGGTTCAGGCTGCTCGGTCGTGAGATGGGCACAGTGTGGTGGCCAGGGATGGACTGGCTGCACTGTCTGCGCTTCGGGAAGCACTTGCCAGGCTGCCAATCAGTGGTACTCGCAGTGCCTGTAGAAGATGTCGCGGGTTTGTTTGCATCGTTTTTCGTAATACCAGTCGAAAGAGGGTATGATAGGGTGAAGTGAACATTCTGTCGACCAAGACTTGTACATATCGCTCCTCCCTCACTTGTTAGATTCATCAATCACGCCCCGTGTATGCATCGTCATCGAGAAGTCCGTCTCCGTTCATCTCGACATTGCAATGATGTGATGTAAGCAAATGTGGTCACGAAGTGATGAAGATAGTATGAAGTTGTTGAATTGTGAGTTGTTCTGTTCTCTGGACTTGAGATGTGGAGCGGAAAGATATAGACAGAGCACTGATTAGTCAGTGGGAGATCCACGTGACATAGTAGTGTCCTTGGTTGGTTACATGTGACTGTCTGCGACTTGATATTTCGTCCTGTCGGGAGGTGAACGACGGCAGCGCACACTGCTCACTCCCCGGGGCTCGTGCAACCTCTGCGCTCTTTTCGAGCGCTCGGCGTAGGGCTCCCCATTGTCGGGCGCGCACGTATGCAAGACAACTTCTTCTGCCCTTCACACGCGATGGGAACGCCGAAAGTCATTCTAACTTGTTGTTATCTTTAGACACTCTCTCTTTCTCTGCGAGTCGCACGAAACTAAACACGTTTAACTAGCTAACGTCAGCCACGGGCGAGCGCGCTACACGGGCGAGCGCGCCACCCTATTTATAATGTACGCATTATACGGCCATTCTCTACGCACAGCTATAATTTACTACCATCTATCGTATATTTGATTAATCGCCAGTATATAATGTATCTTTTTTACACGTGCGCGAATTGTGTCCTATCTCCCTACAGCGCCTACAGCGACTTGTGCGCTGTTTACCCACGCTTGTTTGTGCTCTACCTTCACAAATTTCGCCCTCTACCTGCGCCCCAACGTCCAATTGGGCTATCAAATCCTTTGCTTCTTGTTTTGATAAGTCTCCACCCTTCTGAATCCGCCTGTTTTTGCGTGCTTTTCGCGCAGAAGCAGCTTTGTTTGACGCTTCAAGCTGGACGACCCGGGCTGCCAGCAACGTCTGTGAATGCAGTATCATCTCGGTGCCTTTTCTGAGCTGTTCAACCATCTCAATCATAGGAGAAGGCGATGAACCCTGGTGTTTACGAATGCGATCGGGAAGCAGAGTTGATTGAGCCTCTATTTCAGCCGCATTGCTTGGTGTTTTCGGAGTCCATTGGGTGGTCCCTGGTAGAGGTGGTGTCGGCGTACAAGGCTTGACTTCAAGCTTTGATAGCACCACCATTGGGTTATTGGGGACTAAGCCAGATGCTCGAAAGCTTGATTGGATGTTTGCCTTTGAGATTGCTAGCTCGAAAACCCTTCCAAAGGAAGCGATGAAGGCTTTTTTGTCAATGTGGTTGATGTGGTCTTTTGCCAAGACTCGGATCTCTTTGCTGTATGCCCGCTTCAATGGCGCAAAACATCCCACATCAAGCGGTTGCAGGATGTGAGACGAATGCGGAGGCATGCAGACGGTAATAATCTTGTGTTCCTCACAGAGATCCTGGAAGGCGAGCGACTTGTGACTCTCGTGGCCGTCGATAATGAGCAGCACATGGCTACCCACCCTCCGCTCCTTAATTGCCTCGATGAAATGCTGCAGCCATAAAAGACCAATTTCGTTTGTAGTCCAGCCGTTCTCACTGACCCCAATACGCCATCCAGACTTCAAATCGGGGTACCAGGACGCGTCGTGATTCTTTACTTTGAAGACAAGGTAGGGTGATATTGCCCAGCCCATCGCGTTGACGGCAGCAATAAAAGTCACTCACTCACGGTCTCCCTGCTGGATACCAATCGGCTGGGTACGTCTCTCTGAAGCAGTAACCACTTTTACTCGGTTCCCGATGCCCACTGTGAAGCCAGTTTCATCAAAGTTGTAGGTATCTTCGTCCAGTATGCCGTACTTCGCCTTTACATTCTGTACAAGGTCGAACCAGGGGCTGATGACTCCCGTATCGCTGCACATGACTCTCTGCCAATTGCGCTGTCGAATCAATTGGGTTTTGACCTCTTGCTTGCGAACGACAAAGATTGAAGCCCAGTTTAGGCCGACGGCCTCTCGCCACGCGTAGCAAGCAGTTGGTTGGCTATATCTGCCACATAACTCAATGTAGGCGCGAATCCCCGTGCATCTTGCTTCTTTATGTACTGAACAATTGCCTCCTCCTCTGCTTTTGTAAGCCTGGAGGAGTTGGGTTGAGTGTCGCGTCGTGACGTTGTCCCAACGCGTCGGCGGTGGAGTGTCCTTCGAGACACGTTGTAGAGGTCAGCAACGTATGACTCGCTTACTTTTTTGGGGCCTTTAGTTGATTCAATAGCTAAGATGATTCTGTCCTCATATGGGAGCTGCTCGAGGTCGGAGGGTTGAGACATTGAGGTTTAAAGTGTAGAGGTGGGAAACTTTAGTGGGGTGGCGCGCTCGCCCGTGGCTAACGTTATTTCAATATAATGCCCGATGTATTGCGGCGCACCTTCTGTACAATTTGCATTGAAATCTTTCACATTGTGATTGTTATGGGGGTTGGAGGTGAGCGGTTTGATGGGGTATAACCGTGCACCCGAGCTGCATGGCGCGTCGTATCAGTGCCGAGCAGCGCGTCGCATCAGTGCCCAGCAGTGCGTCGCATTAGTGCCGAGCAGCACGTCGCAACCCGCAATCAGGAATCAACCTGCAACCGGCAACTAGCAACCAGTAGCAAGCAAACAGCGACCAGTAGCAAGTGTTTGTTGCAATGTTAGGAATAAGCATTGAGTGCCAGTATTTTGAGCATCTAGCCGAGTATGCAGTAGCTGTGTATCAGGAATGCAGATACGCCGTATGGCCAGATCAGATCGAAGGGCTTTTACAGAAGCAATACCAGACATCATATGAAGAGGCTAGAGAAGTAAGCAAAGGCATCTACAGTTGGGCAGGATTGATCAGATACGGCAGCGAATTGGAGTTGCCAAAGTGTATTGCAGCACCCAGTCACCAGAAAGACGAAGTCAAGCCGTGTTTAGAACGGACGCGGCGGTTGCGCGAGAAGAATGGGTTCCACTGTACGGAATGCGCCCTTTGAGGTTCGGCCGTGGAGGTGCACTCGTAGAGACGTACTCGGGGAGGTGTGCTTATGGAGGTGTACTTGTGGGGTAAAGAGTTGTCGATTTGCTCAGCGTTGCTCCTGAACTTCGCTCGCTGGTCGACAGCGACGAGCTGCGATTCGTTCATTGTATGCTGGGGAACGGTCCATGTCGCACAGGTGACGTTGGGAGGGCTTCGAGGAGGTTGCGAGTGGCGCGACGAGCTAGAGTACCTTTCTCGAGCTGGAGCACTTTTTGCGAGCTGGAGCACCTTTCGCGAGCCGTGGGTTTTTGAAGGTCTAGCACCGCGTTGGTTGATGCGAACCCGCTCGAGACGTGAAGTTGCCGCACGGTCCAGCTACCCCACTTCCCCGCCAGTCCGTCGGGGCAGCTGCAGCCTAGCGTGTCGAGCCGCCGTTCTTGGCGTTGCACCCGCCCTACTCACCGCACCATTTACCGCGATTCGCTCCACCAAGCCGCTAACGACGATGGCGGGGTGAGGAGCTCGGTTCACAGGTTTGGAATGGCCGAGCACACATTGACACACAGATGAGGCCAAAGTAAAAGGCTGGAAGATGAACAGCCTGGACAGATTGGGATCTACTACGTGAGGGATAGGCGGAGCGAGGAGGCAGGGTGCTAGTCAGCCCGGTTGCATGCACTGCCTCGTCAGCCGGGTTGCATACATTGCCTCGCCAGCCAGCCTGATTGCATGCATTGCCTCGTCAGCCTGTCTTCTCTGCCGTGTTGCATCCATATCATTTTAGTCTCACTACCACAAGCGCCATTCGCATCTCTAATCATCCAAAGCCAACTCCCACGCTGCAACCGCTATGCGGCTTGTCCATCTTGACGCGCTGCTGCACACACCCATCTTGACAGACTTTCGCGGCAAACCCATCCCGCCCTACGCTATCCTGTCGCACCGATGGAGCGACTCCGAG
>MU006631.1:0-26712 GCA_010093795.1 Sporormia fimetaria CBS 119925 | reverse complement strand
CAGTGTATCCAGTGGTCCAGTGTATCCAGTGGTCCAGTGTATCCAGTGGTCCAGTGTATCCAGTGGTCCAGTGTATCCAGTAATCCAGTGTCTCAACTTCCGTTGATTTCCAATGGGTGATCGAATCCAAATGTAAGGGGTGCGCTGAAGACAGCAGTGAATAGAGATGAGAACAAAGTGGATTCGATGAGGAACTGTCTGGAGACATTCCTGGAGTTACTAAAATACATGTTTTCTCTTTCCAGAACATTCTGCCAAGAACCGGGCTGCTTCCACAATACATGCCAAGAACCGAAGTGCCTCCACTGAGAACCAAAGAGGTCTAACCTCTCACAACTACGCGCATAGAGCAGACCAGATCATGCAATCCATCTAAGCATTTCACATTACATTACCTCTATCTAACCCTTCCCCTCAACATCTAAAGCGGACACCCCAAATTCTTATAAATCTGATGATCCACCACCGTCGGTTTACAAAACCCATTATAAAGGCTCGGTTTCTCAAATTTTGCGACCGGCCCCGCTCTTCCTCCCTTTAGAGGCGGCAAATTCCTCTTACTCTCCGCCTTCGCACTAGGCTGACACTGCATATTCCCACTGCAAGCCGCACCATGGCTCTTGCAAGCCGGCAGACACGCAAACAGTTGCTTGGTTGTCCTGCCATCCGGGCACATCGTAGGAACTTGGCGACACTGCCGGTTTCCGTCGCAACGGCCGCCGGCTGAACACTGTTGCACGTCTGTGGCGCTGATGGAGGCGCGCTCGAAGTTTACGTGGCCGATCGTTGCGTTCAGCCCGCCGTCGTCAATTTCAGTGAAGCCGAGGGAGTTGAAGTCGACGGTGGGGGCTTGTGCTGTGCGCTCTGGTGGCGGCTTAGCAGTGGAATTGTTACGAGAGGTATAGCCGGTTGAGTCTTCCACACAGAGCGAAGAGTCCTCCCAGGCGGCCGCATAAACATCGCGCCAGAGGCGGGAAACATTGTAGACGTTGTCCAGAGTATAATAGAGCCTGCAGTCTGCGGCCTCGTACCGGAACTGCAGCGGGATGCGCTCTTCGTCGCCCTCGCGAAGCTGATCGCGAATGTTGAAGCCGGCGTAGTTGACCCACATGCCCGTGTCGGAGCGGTTCGGGAAGATCGCGGCTGCGGTCTCTGAGTCTAGGACTTCTTCGACATTTGCAATGTCGAAATCGACGGTCTCGGCATCGTAGAGACGGGCTCCTCGGGAACCACTGGCAGTTTGCATGGGGCCGGTTGTCGGACGGCCTCCCACGACGACCGTGCGGACGCCAGCTTGCTGCGACATGAGCTCCACAAAGTAGGCACACGCAGAGGAGCAGAGGCCGTCCGTCAGCAGTACAATGTCCTCCGGGGCCCACACCTGAGGGGGAGTATCGTTACTGGTAGAAGCTCCATAGCCGAACGGATGATATCCGGAGTACATGGACGCGGTGAAGTCGTCATCGGTGAGATTGTATAGCTGGGTCAGCGAGAATTGATCACCGTTCTCACTGAGAGGGCCAAAGTACTCTCCCCAGGAGTTGAACTTGGAACCAGTTGCAGCGTTGATCCGGTTGGTCGCAACCCACTCGGAACCTGCAAAGTAGTTTAACCAAACGTTGTCGTCCTCGGATTGCGGATCCAGATTGTCGAACCATTCGGTATAGGCTGTTCCAAGGACGTCGGCGAGATAGTGGCTGCGAATGCGACTGGCCGTCCAAGGTTCCATGGCGTAGAAAAAGCGCTTGAATGTAGAGATTGCTAGCAGATTGAGACCACCGCTATTCTGTTGGAGATCAATGATGATACGGGAAATGCTTCTATTCGTGGCGTTGTTGATGAACCAGTCGACGGTGTCGAAGTAAGTGCCGGTATCATTCCCGACCTGGAAGAAGGATGGAAGACTGAGAACACCCGTCGAGATGTCGTCTAAGAAGTAGCCAGTCACGACGCCACCTCCGGTGACTGCAAGGTCAGGCTGGACCACGTCGGGATTGTTGGGATAGGCTCCGGAGCTGTCCTGGCACCAATTGAAATCCGTTTCATTGCCGCAACCGTAATCATCGACAATCTCTTCTTCCTGGTCGGACTCGTCCAACGGTATATCTTTGTCGTTGGGCCACCATTTCGGGCTGCCGGGCTCGAAACTCGCGGGTAGGAGGCCCAGGACGAAGTAGTTGTAAAAATCTCCTGCGGTAGTGAGCGGACCAGTCGACTCGGCCTCGCCATATGTTGCCAACCAAAAGGTTTCAATACTGGTGTTGTTGGAAAAGGTGAAGTTTAATTCGTCACCAGGGTAGAAGTTTGAGGACTGTAACACGCTGAGCTCTCCTTGGATGTCCCGGGCAGGGCTCTCCATGAGGGAGTTCCAGTCGGCGTGCGGTTCGACAAAGCCCTCGGAGTTGAGTTCTGCAAAGGTGGTGAGGAAGTCGACGACGTCAACACCGTTGATCTGCGTGATTGGGGATGGCGCCCAGCCCTCGCGGCGGCTGGAAATCACATCACCTGTTTGCAATGTTAGTCTTAGGGATCTCGTTTCGTACAGGGCCACCTGTACATACTTTGGAGGTAGATAGCCGGAGGCTGCTTGCCATCTGGCGAGGCGGAGACCAGGCCAAGGGGACTAATGAAGGCGAAGGGAGCCATGATGCCAGCTGCCAGGTAGACGTGGGCATCGTGCATGCGGTTGATGAGAAGCTGCAGGTCGGCCTCGAAGATGTATTGGTGCGTGTATTCCCCGGCATCGACCTTGTCTCTGATGGTCTGCAGGCCCTGGAGCACATCAACTGGAGGCTGCTGGTAGCCCTCGGGAGGGTTTTTGAGATATTCGAGGGTGCTCTGGAACTGAAGGGTATCATTGTAGTAGTCGAGGAAGCGAGCGGCGACGTTGGCAATGAAGGGAATGTTTTGCAGACAGTCAAAGACGTCGGAGGCCCAGAAGAGGTTGAAATTCTGTTCATGTGCAATGATGATGTCCCCGCAGACCGTGTCCCTGATATCGGGGGGTCCGTCGGGCTGCACCACAGAGGGGAGCTGTGGTCGTGCAAGCCCGGCGCTTAGCACTGAGGCGAAAACGGCTGCTTGTCTAACGAACGACATGGTGGAGCACGAGCACGAGCGAGCGAGCTGCTGCTCAGTGCCGGCCCTCGACAATAATATGTATCGCGATCCATGGCTTCGGACCCCAAAACGATGCCTCCCGTAGCTGAAGTTTGGGGAAATTGAGGTCACAGCCTCCTGCGGCCGCCTAGGAGAGTCCGGCCAATGGCGTGTCTAGCTTCTCTGAGTAATCGATGCTAAGCCGCTAGCGCATAGAGAGCCGCACGTTAGTGCACGTTTAATGCACAATGGGCCGGGGTTGGCTCCTATTTTTGTCTCGTGGGGTCTATGAATTTGACCCGGAAAGATTTAGGCTGACCTGGCGCATTCTCCGTTTTGGGCCATCACCACAACTCACCGGCCCGCAGACTTCAGCCTTGCCGTGCTACCGGACTTTCAAAGTTTCGACCATGGGGCTGCTTAACGTCCCTTCAACGGTCTGCTCGAGCGTGCAACCTCCGCTCACACACACATGGACACATGTATCACTACGAGGATCCCTTCGGCTCGGCTTCCCATGCTCTGCACCCCGCTCTGAGCGACCACTACAAGTGTCCGCCCGATGTCTACTATCCCCTCGTGCAGCCCTTCCTCGACCATGAAACTTACGTGAAGTGGGCGCTGGGCTACAGGCCCTGGCAGCTCCATTGCTATGGTGACCCGGGCTGTGGAAAGGTCGTCACCTGTCACCGTTCTACCTAACCACTGCAGACCCTATATCTAACACTGTGCAGACTACATTTGCAGCTAAAGCTGTCGAGGATTTGCGGAAGCGGTACAGTGGCACCGACGTCCGCCTAGCTTCTGTCTTCCTGCGCCAACCCGTTACCCATGAGCATGCCACCTTTGTCGAGGACTTCCTGGCTCTCGTGTACGCTCAACTGTCGTCCACAGCACAGTCACCCAGCACAGACTCAACCTCACTCTATGACGACTATCGAACGGCTTGCCGGAAGGGCTTTGCCTATCTGGAGAGGCTTGAGAGAATACGCGCCGCCCTGCACAACCTACTTAGTTCCACAAAGCATAGTTTCCTTGTACTTGACGGCTATGATTTTCTGGACGCAGCTTCACGAATGCTCCTCGATCACGAGCTGAAAGATTCCCACGTGCGCAATTTGTCCCTTCTCATCACCCGACGGCTGCCAGCGTATCAGCCAGAGAGGGCGCTTCCCGGGTGCGATGGTTGTGGTAAGGAGGACTTTGACGTTTACTGGCAATGCGAAGACTGTCTCGACTTGCCGCGAAAGGACCGCTTTAGCGTCTGCTATGACTGCAAAGAAAAAGGAGAGCTCTGTCCAAAAGACGGGCACTCGACCTCCCGCCTTCGAGAGCCATATACCCGCGTCGATATGAACATCAGCAAGCCATGCTGGCCCATCCGAAACTACGATGACGAAACCACAGGAACCCTGATGGAGACATTCATTGCACGCGAGATTGGCCGTGAGTACGGCCTGGTCGAGGACCAGGGCACATCCGATGTGGATCCTCTTCAGGCTGTCAGCCTTGACCTAGTCCGGCCCATCTCCGAAAACTCCTGGGGCAACATCAACATCGCTAAATTGAGGCTCGACGAAGCCTACACCAGCGGCTCCCTTGTACATACCGACAAGGTGAACGACAGGCTGCCGCGAAGCTTGATCAACTTTTTCGATTTCGAAATTGAGCGCATTGCTAGCCAGAGCCCAACACTTCGAGAACTCGCCCTGCTCTGTATCGCTGCAGTTACCGTCCTCGAAGGTGAGGCGACGGTTGACGTATTGGAACAGTTGACGCATACGGAGAGAGCCAAATCGCAAGCGTTGGCGAGTCACCCCGTTCGCAGCATTGAGGACATTCTATATGCTGCGAATGGCCTCCTTGTGATGCAGCCTTACAACGACCAATTGTGCGTTGCCTTTTACAACCAAGCATTACAATATTACGTCCATGAAGATTACAACGAGTCATTGTTCTGGGCGAAGAAGAAGCTGGATCAGTTCAATATCTCACAACTTGCTGACATGGCTGAAGATGAGCAGGTTGAACCAAACGATGAATATACGCTCAACTCTGCCACTCAGATGGCGGTGCCTTCCCCGGATGGTGACGCATCTGCGCCTGGTCAGCTTCCCGAGGACGAAGGCTATTATTCCCGGGACATATCAAGGAATACTTCTACCAACAGTAACATTCCTACACTGAGTAGCCTGAAAACGGATGAGCTTATCGATGGGTGCGATTCCCGGCTTGATGACGGCCAACATGAAGTCCCGGATCCAGGCCCCGCTGCAGCTGGCTGCTCGCAAAATCTGAATCTTTGCTCTTATTGCGTGCAAACTATCCTCAGCAGCACTGAGTCACATGGGACGCATCATGTCACAATAGAGCCAGCACGGGAGTCAGTCAAGTCCCGCTGCATTTTCTGCACCGACTTGTACGGTGACCAAAAGAACGCTGAGTGGACTCAATATACCTGGGCGATCCGCAGTACCGGCAGGACGCGTAATGATAGACCCTCCATTGCAGTGGCCTTCCGCCCTGCTGTACGTGCTGGAGACTCTTCACAACCGTTCCACAGAGCTATCAAATATCATGTGCTTTCAGAGCAAGACATGGGATCTATCCCAACAGAAGAGGCATTGGGTGACTCCACTGATCCCCGGATATCCAAAGGAGCACAGCTGAGAGACTGGATCAAGACGTGCGACGACACCCATCCCCACTGTTACAAGCATCGCGATGGAGCTTTTGTCCCTACTCGTCTTGTTGACCTCGACTGCGAAGATCAAGGCATGGTGCGTGTAGTTGAAACAAAGAAGCATGGCATCAACACGCGTTACTGTACGCTTTCGCACAGTTGGGGAGCCGCCCAATTTCTGACCCTGACAACTGCAACTGAGAGTCGTTTAACGGGCCCTGGTTGTCGAATTGACGAGCTGACGCCTAATTTTCAGCAAGCCATTGAGGTCGCCCGCTTCATAGGACTGCGCTATGTGTGGATTGACAGTCTGTGTATCAGGGTATGATAATCATTGTTCACAGCTTGCTCCGTTCTGCAACTGACTCTCGTAAAGCAAGGTGAAGGCGGCGACTTCAAGACCGAAGGACAACTCATGCACAAAGTCTACCGCTTCTCCTACTGCAACATCGCTATTGCCGATTCAGCAGATAGCGAAGGTGGGCTCTTCCGCGACAGAAAGCCAGCGAGCGCCATTCTGCCTGCTCGCTACGAGTCTGATGGCCGCGGGAAATTCGACGCCGGTACATGGCGTATCGTGAGGGAGGACCTCTGGGAGCGAGAGCTCCTAGGCACGAAGATCTACACAAGAGGATGGGTATTCCAAGGTGCTTACCCAATCTTCCAAGGCCCAAAAACGTACTGACAAGCAGTAGAACGCATGTTATCTCCCCGCATCCTCCACTTCGCCCAATCCCAAATCTTCTGGGACTGTGCCAAACTTTCTGCCTGCGAAACACTACCGCAGGGTCTCCCCAACGCCCTCGACACCATCTCCTCGACGGACCGCCACTGGCGCGGCCGCATCCAAATATCAGGGCAAGCAGAGCACGACGCACCCCTCGTAGGCGCCAACGACGACTCCATCGAAACTTTCTGGAAAAACGCCCTTCTGAACTACACGTCCTGCAACCTGACCAACCAAACCGACAAAACAATGGCAATCTGGAGTATTGCCAAAATCGCGCGCGACGAGTTCCTCAAAGAACTGTGTGACGCGTACGGCCAGGATTTGGGCGCAGAGTACGGCGAGGAGTACGGCGGCGGGCTATGGACCCGCGCGTTGGAGGAACAATTAGCGTGGCGTATGAAGAACCCTGGTGTTGAAGGCGCGCGCATCCCGGATCTGCAGATCAAGAATCCGAGTTGGAGCTGGGCGAGCGTAAAAGGACCCGTGCTTGCGCATGACCGCCTCTGCCCGGAACGCATGTACACTGTGACGAAACATGACGGTGAGTCGCCGATTGAGTTCGACGTCGAGGACTATGGGGACAATAGGGATGAGGAACCTACTTTGAAGACGTTTTCGCTGGAGATGATGGGGTATAAGGGAAAAGCCGCGTTGGAAGAGACTCCTGCGCAAGGAGTCTTCACCATGGCCCTCCCATCTGCAAACGGTCACGAGGATGAAGATTCAGGGACGTTCGACGTCTATCTCGACGAAGCGCTCGCAGAGAACGGAGGGCGCGAAATGGACTTCATCATTCTCGCCGCATCAGCAACAGCATATATCGGTGGCTTTCCCAGGGAAATGACAACAGAAGAGGAAGAGGGTTTCTTCACCTCCTCCAACACCGACGAGACTACCGGAAACGAACCCGACTCCAACGACTTTTACCAGCCCGACTTCGAAGGTCCCGTAACCTACTCCGGCACCGGCCTCCTCCTCACCCCACACTCCGTCTACGCCGCTCAGCAAAACGCAGTATACCAAGCTTTGCGAAAGGAGCTTGATGCGCGAGACCCTGGGTTCCAAGAAAAGGTGCCGTGGGGTGTGAAGACTCTGAAGCAGAAGACGGAGGATATGGAAAAGGTAGTTGCGATGTTGGCGAAGAGGGAGGAAGAGGGAGAAGGGGAGGCGAAGGATTGGTATAGGAGGGTGGGCGCTATAACGTTTAAGGGGGTGGGTAGAGGGGTTTGGGAAGGTTTGAAACAGGGGGGAATGAGGAAGGTGTGGGTTGCCTAGGAGTTGGGGTTGAAGATGGATGGATGACGATGGGATCTGCGGATCCTGGATGTTACATCCTACTCTGGGGTTCACTACTATCATACATCCTGTCTTGATTTCTGCGCATAACTACGCGACTTCATGATGTTCAACGTCCAATTCTCCTTTCATCTCCTTATCCATCCGCCTCTTCTCCTCCTCCGTCGCACCCGTCAAGTGCACGACAACGGGGTCTCCGAATAGCTCCGCCAGCTCCTCGAGACTCTTTCCTTTGGTCTCTGGGTACAGGAAGTAGATGATCAGAGCGGATACGAGAGTCAGGCATGCAAATACTAGCGACTTGTCAGTATGGAGACGCCAGTACGGAGGGCGGAGTAACTCACCGATAAAGTACTTGTATCCAATGTTCGCAATCGCCGTCGCACCAGGCGTGACGAACGTAATGCAGGCTGTGAAGTATGTGAACGTTGCGAGCGCAACGCCTTCGGACCGGATGTTGGTGGGGTAGATCTCGGAGCTGTAGATGAAGGAGGCGGCGTCGATGAAGAGGCCGTAGAAGAATACGAACCTGAGCAAGATCAGAACCTGGGTATGTGGAGGGCCTGGAGCAAAGAACGTACATCATGATAGCGACAATGGCGACTTTTTGTCCGCCAATGTTCGGATTGTCACTTTCGACGAAGGCGCCGACCATGGCTGCTTCGATGACGACGCAGACGAAGCAACCAATGAAACCGAGCAGGAGGACCTGGAGACTGTTAGATTGGGTGATGTGGATGGGATAGGTTGGCCGTACTGGTCGTCGGCCCGTTTTATCAACGGTCAGGAGAGAAAATAGATTGCCGATCGCGCCGATAGTGGCGTATGCGCAGTACATGAGCAGTGGCAAGTAACCAGTCAGTCCAAGATTCGTATAGATGATGACGGAGTAGTAGTTGATGACCAGAGCGCCCGTCGCATTAGCCGCATATTGGACGTAGCAAGAGAGAAAGGCCCTTTTACGATATGCCTTGGTGGTGAAGATGGCCACGTAGCCGCTAGGATTCTTCGACTCGAACTCGATCTGTTTCTTCATTTGGTAGAACTCCTCATGAGCGGCGATGGCCTCGGGATCGTTGGGGTCATTGTGCAGCCTGCTCAACACAGTCCATGCTTCCTCGTTGCGGCCTTTCATGACGAGCCACCTGGGCGACTCGGGGACCCACAAGCACCCGATGAGTAGTACCAGAGGAGGCACGCAGGTGAAGGCTAGTGGACCCCGCCAGCCAAAGGTCAAGTTGTCGGAGAAGTAGCATCCGAAACCGACCCATGCGGAGACACTGTATCCCGAGACGAGGAAGAAGCCATGCATGCCTGTAAGCATGCCGCGTTTCTCAGGCGTGGAAGCTTCGGAGAGATAGATGGGGACCAGCGTCGCAAGAGCACCGAGACCCGTACCCTGGATGATGCGGACGAGAATGAGCATCGCGACATGGACGGAGCCAGCAGTGAGTGCTCCGCCGATGATGGCGATGACCGAGGAGGTCATCAGTGCCCATTTGCGTCCCCAACGGTCTGCTGCAGGGCCGCCAATGAGGGCTCCTGCACAGGCTCCGAAGAAGAAGAGAGCATTGATGGCGCCGAGTATGTTGTTGGTGTAGCTTGCGCCTTCGCCTGTTTGGGTGAGGTTGAAGTAGGCGAAGAAGCCTGGTTGCCCGATGCTGCTGGCAAAGGACGAGAAACCTGGGTTTGTGAGTAACTCTAGGACTTGTAGGAATGTCGCAATTGGTCGTACCGAAGCCATATGTGAAGCTGCCCAGAGCTACAATCAAGCCGACAGCGACATTGTAGCCGCTTGTCCGTGTCATTGCTTGAGTCAACAGCACAATCAAAGGATTTTCTGAAGGAAGAGGAGTCAGGGAGAATTCCCCAGAAAGGCAGACGGACGGGCATTTAAACCGAAGAGCCGCTCACTCGGGCTCTCAGGTCCATACTCTCCAAGCAATCCGGGGAAGTGGGGCGACGCGTACGTCGATCCGGGGCCCCATGGGGGTGGCTTCCATAGCGTAAAACGAAGGAGGATCTGGACTGGTTCTGTCGAGTTGAGGAGATGATAGGCCCGCAAAGGAGGCTGGCCGGTTGACGATTTCCGGATGGCTGAGGAATCAGTGGCGCCTCAGGGAGGACGGATCCGGGGGGAGACGGACGAAGCTGCGGACTGGATGAGGATGAGAAAGCCGTGGTAGAATCAGATTGCGAGATACGGTATGTCGCACGTAGAAAGAGACGAAATGAAGATATTGTTGTGTTTTGTTGACTTGCAGTTGATGGTCGATGTTGTGGCCAATCGGAGCGCGACCGTTGCTACTAACCGAATCAAGTAAGTGCCAAGGCTTGGCAAGATCTTTCGACATCTGAGGCAAACCTCCACAATAACTTTTGTACTGTACCAAGGGAACGCCTCCACCATGTCCCGCGCCTCCCCCATATCCTCTTCCGTGGTTGCGTCCTTCCTGTTCCGCAGCCTCCGATCCCCCATCCGCCCAACCGTCGCCAGAATCCCAACCGTAACCGTAACCGTAACTGTAACCGTAACCCCGACCCAAAGCTGCACCGCGCAATGTCGCCGATTGCATCTCCACAAGGTCGCCACGGCGAAGACTCTCCTCGGTCAGCACAAGATCATGCCGTTTGAGCTCTACAGCCCGCCCAGCTATAGAGCAGCAGACGAGAATAAAGTCAGACTCGTGAGTCATGTCGACCAGGAAGAGGGAGGGGAACTGGTCACCTTCACCGAACTCTACGATAAGCACATAAAGCCCGGACACTTGTTATGTCCGGCGGGGGAAAAGATCCCTAAAGCGGATGCCCACAACTTAGAGCGCCTGAAGACGAACAAGATCTGGGAGACGCGCAAATATTACATCACTCAGGCAGGCCTTGGGCCATTAAGAAAGAAGGATTTGCGAGGCGAAGAAGTTGGCCGCCCCCTGCACCCAGGCCCTTTGAAGGAGATCAAATTACAGCTCGGTGGGGACAGTGCATACTGGCGCGTAGCTTTGAACAGGGCCTACGTCTTCCTTGAGCGTGGCTGTAGGGTCGAGATCGCCATGCGCTTCTATAGCTCGAAAAAGGCAGGGCCCAAGACGGCTCGCGACCCAGAGCTGTGGCCTTGGATCCACACGCACTTCCCACACATGCGACCTGATTTCATCTGCAAGTCAATGCCTGCGGGGACGCGCTTTCTGATCCATCCCTTCGAGGACGGCAGGTATATTCACTTCGTGCTCGTCAGGGAGGATATCCTGCCAAATTCCCTGACGCAACGAGTCTTGACTATGAAGGCACGTTTGGAGGCCAAACTTGGGAAGCCTTCAAATAAGAATGTCGAGCCGTCGGTGCTGGACCGTGGAGCGAACAGTGAGAATGACATGACCGAGGAACAGCTGGGGGGCATACATGCGACGTCTTTACCTGGGTCTATGCAGAAGGATCCTGTACCGAAGCATCGCATAGCCGAGGAGCAGCTGGTGGGCAAACATGCGAAGCCTTTACCTGGGTCTTTGCAGAAGGATCCGGTACCGGAGCATCGCATAGCCAAGGACCAGTTGGCGGGCAAACATGGGAAGCCTTTACCTGGGTCTTTGCGGAAGTTTCCTGTACCGAAGCATCGCATAGCCGAGGAGCAGCTGGCGGGCAAACATGCGAAGCCTTTGCCCCACAGGGTGATGCGAAGAGTCTATTCTGGACCTTGAGGATGTCGTAGCCAAGAAACGGCCGGCGGCCAAATATGCGATGCCTTCACCTAAGGGATCAGTGCAGAAAGATGCTCTGTCGGACTTTGGGGATGGCCAACCCTACGAAGCATGCCCCTGAGCGGTCGGTGCAGGAAGATGCCGATGCTCTGTCGGACTGGGAGGATGAAATGGACAACGGCCCGCTCGTCAGCTCGTCATGCCACGCTCATAAAAAGATTCAGAGGGAAAAGATTGGAGGAATCGAGAACAGAGCAGGCAGAGAGGCGGCAGGAGACGCTGTTTACCAGGGGAGGAAGCGGGTTCAGCCTTTCCGACGGTGGAATATGCCACTCATAGACTACAATAAGTCCAAGCTGTCGATGAAGTACAGTTACCTGAGGTTGACGTCGGCCGTCAAGGAGAGGGTCCCAGGAGAGGGTCCCAGGAGAGAAGAGTTGGCAGACTGGAAGCATATCAAATGAGTGCGCCGTTAGAATGCAGGAAACAAGCTTGCATTTGGTGAACAGTGCCTAGTCTATGCAATACTTCACAAGTACTCAACCTCTTTTACTATATATTTGGTGAATAAACATGTGTGACGGTTTACAGCTGCAGCCGCCAGGGCTTGGCAGTCCACATCTCCAGGTGGACATGATGCATCTCCAGGCCTCACAACGTCACCCCCACCCACGCCGCCCGCCATGAACGCCGCGCGCCAGGCCTGCCGCCCCAAGCACCAGGTCCTGGTGCTCAAGTGCTATCCCAAGTTCCAGAAGAACAATGTCGACGTACGCGCAAACTCCAGCGAGCTCAGCTACCTGCTGTACTATGCCAGCACCCGCCGCAGCAAGCTGCAGAAGGTGGGCGAGTTCCTGGACAAGCGCACCACGTCCGACGTGTGGAAGGGCCGCATTGGCAACGTGCAGGTCACGCTCGAGATCCTCAAGGCCCTGATCGAGAAATGCCCCCGCGACCTGCCGCTGTACGCCGCCGCCGTCCTGCGCGTCCTGCGCACGCTGCTCCGCTCCGACGACGTGACCATGGTCGAGCAGTCGGTGCCGACCTTCGAGACGCTCTGTGCCCACCAGGACCCCGCCAGCCTCCAGGCCGACCAGGACTACATCACCGCCTACGAGGAGATTGTGCAGCTGTATGCCTCCTTTGCCAACCGGGACGCGCCCACCACTCTCAAGACTGCCCCGACCTGGACTGTCAGCATCCGCTTCCGCAAGTCGGGTCTGCAGGCCCTGAAAGCCGTCGCCGCCTCCGAGTCGCTGGGCGCAGAGACCGGCCGCCAGCTGGCCGTCATCATCCCCGCCGTGCTGTCCAACCTCTACTCCGAAGCAGGGGAAACGCTCAGGCAGCTCCAGGCGCGGGACGAGGCGCGGGAAAAGGAGCAGATTGTGCGACGGCGGAGTATATCAACGGTGCACACTGCAGAGGAACCTGAGGGGGACATGGCGGCGGCCCAGACGACCGAAGACGCAGACAAGCTTGCTGAGGAAGAGGTGGGCGTTATTGCTTTGCAAGCCTTGAAGAATATCTTTACCGGTGTCAATCGCGGCCACCTGCGGCTTGCGACGCTGGCTCTCATCAAGTTTATTACTGCGAAGGTGCAGCCAACCCAGCGTTTGCGCGATCGTTCCCAGCAATCCAAGTGCTGGAGCACCACCCTCATGGCTATGGTGTGCTCGTGGGCGCCAGTGCAAGACCGGTATGCCATCCTCGTCAGCGCAACCGAGGCCCTCGTGCGGAGTCCGATTGTGGAGGACGACCTGGGACGACAGCAGGTCTTAGCAACCATGATCGACTACCTCCTCGGCTCGACTATCAATTTCATCGGCCTCAGTGTAATGGACGTGTTACTTGGCCTGATATCCCACGTATTACTACTGCTCCAATTGGGCGGACCGGGCAGCGCCATCATGCCCCATCACCAGCAAACGACGCCAATACTTGCTGAGAAAGATGCCGCGGGCTTACCCGGATCGGCCTCGTTGGATGGACTTGTCATGGAAGTGGTCAAGGAACCTTCGCAGACTCGGATACAGCTCCTCGAGACGCTTCAGAGGTGTATGGCTAGCCTTGCAACCCATGTGTATTATTCAGATCAGATATCAGACATGGTCTCCGCGATTTTGACCCGGCTGAAGCCGTCGCCGTTGTCGGGGATAGCGAATTCCGCCGAGGCCATTGAGGACCCTAGCGGCGCTGTCAAGGCTGTCGCCAGTTCCGCGAGTCTACAGGAGAAGACGCCCCATGTACACAGATTTTTCTCCTTCGAAACCGGCCGACTACGAGCACTGCAGGCAGTCAAGGACATCTTGATCACCGCTAACATGCGTCGCCCAGACGGGTCTACAGCATCGGTGTCCCGTGGGCGTGTCGGCGTGCGAGTCTGGGAGGGGACGCAATGGCTGTTGCGCGATCCCAGTGGAGATGTCAGGAAGGCCTATGTCGATGCTCTCATCACCTGGTTGCAACAGGAGATGGTGAAGGACGACCTCAAAGTCGTCGAATCCTCAGACAGAGCGAGAGACGCACGAGGCGACCTTGCGAGGAGGGCGGTGTCGAATGCGTCCAACCGAGAGAAGTCGGCGAAACCCGCAAAGCATACCTTTCTTGCACTGCTTCATCTGGCCGTATACGAGGGCGCACTTCAGCACTCCAATTCGGAACCCGATTTCCTACTCCTCCACCTCTTGCTGACGACCCTCGTCAACAAGCTGGGAGTCAACGCTGCCCGCTCGGGCTTGCCCATGATTTGGAGGTTACAGGAGGACATCCAGACACTCGACGATCCTGGAGCAAAGGTCATGATAGGCAGCCTGGTTCATGGTTATTTCTGGGCTCTCAGCATGGCTCTGGAGTTTGAGACTTCCTCGGTTGGCAGAGCACTGCATGCTGAGATCTCACGACGACTTGGCAAAGGGTTGTGGGTGAACAGCATCCGCGTCCCTCCCATGCCTCTCGAGCGTATCGAGACTCCCTATCCGACTCCGATGAAGCTACCGACGTCTACGGTGGAACACGAGGCGCTGAAGCCGTTCGACAATCGCGAGGCTCTCGTGGAAAAGATTGCAGTGGGTTACGTATCGTCTCTACACTCTCCTCCTAGTAGTCCGCCGGCGTCCCCAGGCAGGTCTATGTCCATCTCGCTGGTGCATCCGCAGACAATAAAGCCCTCGTCGCCGCTGCCGCGCAAGGTCAAAGAAGAGCTGCTTGCCGACTGGTCCAGAGAGGTGTGCATTGCGGAGAACACCAGAGATCTTTCGTCGGCTTCCATAACGGGCTCACGTACAGGAGCGTCAACGCAGTACAGGAACAACTACCTTGGTGTCGCCATTCCGAATGGCAACCTCGACAGCGCGCACAACTCTCCTCTGCCATCACCGCGTCGTGCCACCAGCCGAGCACCATCACACAATTATGGGTTGGTAGGCCGTTTGTCGTCCCCGCACCGCCATCGCAGCCCCTCAAGGACGCCTGGGAGCACATCATCTGTCCACTCCGCCGTCCGCGTGGAGGACCTCAAACGAGTCCTCTCTGGATCTGCGCCCCGAACATCCTACTCCATCCGCCCGCATAGCCATCATCGCCGTCCGAGCTACTCTCCAGTCTCCACTGCATCCGACTCCATGGTTAGCGTTCACAGCTTTTCCGAAGCGTCCTTTGTGACGGCGGACCATGCTTCCATTCAAGCGAACAACCCCGACTCTTCCTCCCATCCACATGTCAGCGCGGCTGGCCCTGCGCCTGCCTCACCACCAACGGCGTCGTCTGCACGCCCACGCTCGCCCTCTTCGACTACACATGCAGCCCGCGAACGCGATGCCGCCTACTCTGCCGGCCGCGTGCCACCTGTCCCTCCTATTCCAGCCTCCCTGCGCGACCACTCGGCTTCACCCAGCGAACATCGCTTCAGAGCACCACCAAACGGGAACGGAGATGCGGGAGCTGCCGTGCGCAAAGGTCGAAGTCTGCATAGAGGGGCAAGGAGCGGGTCGCGGGGCAGGAGCACTCATACCGATGCGTCCGCAGTGGGCAGAGAGCGACGAAAACTGGACTTTAGTGGATTTCTGGATAGCATTGATGCGGGCAGTGGAGACGAGGAAGAGACGTCTCATGGCATTGGAAAGCTGCCCTATTAGTATTTGGGTTGTAAAGCGTGATGCGGGGTTCTATTTTTTGGATAGCTATGTTTTTACCGGTGGTTTGGTGTGACTTTAGAATTCGCTTCTGTTTCCTCTTCTTCTAACCTTTCCTCTTGGCCTCATGCGCTTAGGCGAGCTTGGACAAAATGCGGGCATAGCGCTGCTTTTGAGTAAGTGGATATCAGGAAAAGTTGCTGATTCTCATACGTAGAGTATTGTATATTCCGAGTTGCTGTCAATTCACACATTCACACCCTCGTCGAAATAGAGTTAGTTCGTCCCCGCATTTTGGACCCTGGATTCACCACGTCGTGCATGCATGCTAATCCCGGTTTGGAGTAGGGCGAGGGGTCAGCCGCCCGGGGTACTGAGACAGTTCTCTTTCGGCCTTCTGTCTGATAAGGCGGTACAGCATCTTTGGTCAAGCCGCACGAGGGTCTCGTCTGGTAATTCTTCTATTACTTCCAGTGCCACACCCATGTGACTGGTTCTCACAATCAATCACAACCATGGCACCACCCCAGACGACCAAATTCAAAGCCGCAGCAGTCCATGCTGCACCCGTGTTCATGGACAAAGCAGCCACTATCCGCAAAGTCGTGACTCTCATCGAGCAAGCCGCAAAAGAAGACGTCAAGCTCCTCGTCTTCCCAGAGACATTCGTACCCGGATACCCCGTACGCCCTTCATCCCAAAACCCTCTTCCACGACCCCTGACCTCCCCAGTACTTCATCGAATGCTACCCACCCCTAACCCAAGTCCCCGCGCTCACCAAATACGCCGAAGAATCCGTCGTGGTAGAAGCAGATAACGCAGATATGGCACCTTTGCAATCCGCCTGCCGCCGCACCTCCATCGCCATCTCCCTCGGCATCAGCGAACGCATGGCCAACGGCCACACGTTATTCAACACGCAAGTCACCATCGACAGCACGGGCACCATCCTGGGTGTGCACAGAAAACTGCAACCCACGTACGTCGAACGCCTCGTCTGGGCCCAAGGCAATGGCTCGACCCTCCGCAACTTCACTTTATCCCTAGGATGGAATCTCGGCGGTCTTGCGTGCTGGGAACATACGATGAATGGAGCGCGTCAGGCGCTGATAACGCAGAATCAGCATATTCACGCGGGCGCGTGGCCGGCATTGAGTACGATGAAAGGCTTTGAGGAGGTGGCGGATAGCCAGATTGAAGCGCTGATGAAGACGCATGCGCTTACGGCGCAGGTGTTTGTTATCACGGCGAGTAATTATGTGGACCAGCAGTGTTTGGATTGGATGGAAGAGAACCTGGGAAAGCAGGATTTTGTGAAGGTGGGCGGGGGGTGGAGTGCGGTTTTGCATCCGTTTTGTGCGGTTTTGGGGGGCCCGCATACGGGCAGTGAGGAGAGGTTGGTAGTTGGCGAGATAGATTTCGAGACCATGGGCGCGGTCAAAGTGTGGATTGATGCGCTGGGGCATTATCAAAGGCCGGAGATCTTGCAGTTTGGGTTTGACGAGAGAGCGTTTTGGGCGGATGAGAAGACTGGGAAGTTTGGGGGGGCGAGGGAGTTGAGGAAGATTGAGCAAGATGTGGATATAAACTCGCAGCAGTGAGTGTTGGGGTGAGAATGAAGTTGCGAATCTATGAAACGAACTGGTATATAACATGACTGCCCAAGGTCATTACGATATGAGAGAGATCCACACTGCATTCGGGAACTTTGGTATCCAAAAAAGACTGCAAGGACCGTCAAACACCCAAAGATCAACGTATACCCATATGCTAAATATTATCTCAGACTCGGTACCCCGACCCCAACAATGTGGGGTTATAACTTTGTTGAGGCGCGGGTGGACAGCAGTTTTCGCCGGCCGGTGCGGGTGGGCAGCAATTATGTTGCACAAACTGCGGCGTAACAGTCGTTCTGAGAGGGACTGAGCCAGTGGGGTTTTGAAAACTCTGGGGTCGAGACACTGGTTGTAGGTGGAGAGTTGACGACACTAGTTGCACCTGGGGAGCCGGGACAGCTGGTATGGGTGCTAAAGTCTGGACAAGGGGTTGAAGAGCAGGCGCCATTTTGTTGTAGTCCGGCCAGGTATGTTCTGGGAGGTTTGAGAAGGTTTTGCCGGACATGAGGAGGAGCACGTAGCAGTCTGGGTATTGGGGGAAGAGGTAGAGACCCTGTGCTGAGTGAGTGATACACAGGTCCAGACTGTAGACTGACACTTACAGCGACCCCTGTGAAGTCCCTAGCTCCCTCGAGAAATTTATTGGTTCCTGTCATACCCTCTGCTTTGCTCTTGAGGTCCCAGCTTCCACCCCCCGCTACTGTGCGCATAAAGTAACTGCCGTCGGCGCCTAGACTGACAAAACAAGGTGCGTCTCGGCCTTGTTGTTTCCAAACCGTCTGCCAGATGCTCTGTGACTCAAGGCGGCTCAGTAGAGCTTTTTCAAGAGGAGCTGGGAGATTGGACCAGGACGCAGTGGCCTTGTCATGTGCGTAATAAGACTCATATGGTCCAAGCGTGATGGAGAGTGTTGAGAGGTCTCGCACCACCTGGGGATGTGACTGATAGAGATATTCGGTGAGTGGATTGGGTAAGTTGTAGTGTCCTGGAAAGTGTAAGATAATAGTGTGCCTGAGACGGAAGTACCATAAAATGAGCAACCTCCAGGGCCACGTACTACATAGTATCTGATCGTCGTGATCCCTAAAGCTCACAAAGTAGGCTCCTTTCTCGCCAACCGCCAGCTCGAGAACGTCTTTGATGGGAGGTTGCTTCGTGAACAGAGCTTCCACGTCAGGAGGTAGATGATGCCTGAGTCTAGTTAGTTCGCGTTGTTTGGTAAGTGTAAGATATGTCGGGGCAACCGTGTGTTTCCAGTAGCCCATGCTCTTGGCAAGCATCAAGTATACACCTAGGCCTGTATGACTGCCGAGAAATGATCCTCAGAGATCCACTTACCATGCCCAATGCGTGGGGCTATTGAAGAAGTAAGCTTCTTTCGCCCCCAGCACAAAAGTTACGAAGACCGTCATATGTTCTAGAGTGTCGGAGAATGCTCGTGTTCAGATGCGGGGCAAGACGCCAGCTTGCGTTGGCTCCGGTGCTGAGGGTCTAGTCTGTGTGGCAGTCACGGCAAACTCTGAGCGCAAAACGAGCGGTGTCGCACAAGGTACAACGATTAAAGGTCAGTCAAATGGAGTGATGCGGGCTGGAATAGGCCCAAGATTACGGTCGGGGGTAGATGTGACTGAGGCTGAAGCTGAGGCACAGCCACGACAATTCAGGCAGGCACAAGCGAGATTGCCGCCGCAATTGGCGCAGTGTATGTTCTACGTACAACAACATCTGCCTGCGAATAACTGGGTCTGACATTGTCAACATTGTTAACAACATATTAACATATAACAACAGTCTATACCACATACGCTTCCAAGGTCAAGCGACACACCACAATCCCATGGCATGGCCGTGACCTCGCTTTCATGTCTTTGAAAAGGCTTTCAGGTCGTGCTTACTATCGAAGCCGTCCTCAAACCTTTTCAATACCGCTGGGACGACGATGCGCACCTCAAGGGGTGCAATAGGGTTTCCCACACACACGTTTAAATTTGTGAACAAGGGCACGTGACAAACAAGGACGAATACGCACCGGTACTGAACGAGCCCACGCTTGCGAGTAGAGTGGAAGTCTCGGTCGGGTAGTCTAGCGCTATGTGACGAACTGGTCCGGATTCTCGATGCATTTAGTTCTACGATGATGTCCGCAGCAGGGCGCTTCGAGGTACTTGAAGAAAAGAACTTTCAAAGCGGTGAACAACCACGGTAACTTTAGCCCAGGCGGCACCTAGTGCGACCCGATTCGCTTTCGCATGCTTTCGGTTTCGAAAAAAGGGTACACTAAGCCCTACCCTATCTCTTCAGGCACAATCCCGTGACTTCAAAACGGTATAATGGCCGAGTCATTATTAAGTTTAGCTGAGTTCAATGTTGTAGTGGAGCATTTGCTGTTGGGGGCCAGAAAACGACAAGGATGCGGCGCCCGAGACAATCTCGAAGCGCAAGAGCCGTTTAGCGGTAGTCAACAAAAAGGCGGGCGTCGAAAGATCTCTGCGCAAGTGCCAACTTCGCCCCAGACTACAAAGGTAAGCTGAGGTAAGAGCGGTCAGACAATTCAGCATATAACGTCTGCGCCCGTTTTAACTAACCGCAAGAAAACACAACCGAGTCAATACCAAAAATCCCACCAGCCACCTCGAACTGTACTCAACACCGCTTAACACCATCGACAGGATGCATCCCCCATTTCCATGCCCAACCAAGGTCTAGCACAATAACAGCTACCCCGCGATCGACCCAGAGAAGCCGGAGTTAAGTCAAGCTGGCAAAACAGTTGTCATCACAGGAGCGGTAAGCAGCTGAATGAGTCCTCTTGTGAAACTATCAGCTGAATACATGACAGGGCAGTGACATTGTGAGACAGACAGCTATCGCGTTTGCGACGGCGAATGCAAAACATGTTGTCCTTATCGGTCGTACTAAATCGGCCCTCATAGAAACTCGAAAACATGCTGGCCGGGGGGACGACCACCAGTGCAGTGTTTGTCGGATCTGTCACTGATTCAAACCGCATGAAGCAGATAGCGGAGTCCGTGGGGATATAGGACGTCTTAATCCTCAATGCTGGTCATATCTCCTCCCCTGCGCCTATTGCCAGTGCACCTCTCGAGGATTACTAGATGAATTTCGAAGTGAGTATTCTGCAAACGCATTAGTAGATCTGCTTATCCAAGTTGTAGACCAATGTCAAATCGATCGTAATTGCTACCCAAGCCTTCCTTCCGACAGCCACTTCGACAGGAGCTGCGGTTTATGCCCTCGCAGCTAGCGCATTGATGCTACCCGCGAAAGTCACGGCCTACCTATCTAGGTATTTAAGCTCCAAGGTTGCTCAAGCCAAGGTCATTGAGTATCTGGCCATCGAGAATCTAAATATCTTCGCTTGTTCCGTGCATCCAGGTATGGTTGACACCAAGATCTTCAGGGGATCGGGTGCCACCCTAGAACAATTACCCATGGACACTAGTAAGCGAAACTCGGATGTCGATTATAGTAACCTTGTACTCATTGTGTATAGTTACGCTGCCCGCCAATTTCCTGGTTTGGCTGTCACAGAAAAAGACGAAGTTCCTGAACGGAAATATGGTGTGGGCTAACTAGGATGTTGATGAACTTCTTGAAAAAGCGGATGAATTTCAAGACAACACGACAATAACCATTGGCCTTAATGGCTGGCCGTTTGCTCACGTCGGCACACCCTCCCAGTAAGATATACATGTCTTCATCCCGTAGTTTGCTGCCCGATATATCGAGGGACTCAAGAAATTATCCTGTCTACACGATGGGAACACTGAGTGAATTATCGCGACATATTGCAACCTATAATGTCGACGAGGCACAAATGTTTAGGGGCTCAAGCTGTAAGGGGCAGGACGCAGAAGACTGCAGGTGCAAGGTAAACAAGGATTGTATTCGATAGGGAGAAGAGCTAGTCTCGTAACTCGCATTGAGTCCTGCTCGGTTCGGTTCGGAATAAGGTATCTCCGAATTGGCTCCGAAGATACCATCGAGGCACGTGACCTCTGGGCCCTAGCCCGTTACACAAGCGTGGCAACTAGTAACATCCTGTGAAGATCCAGCGGGTATGGAAGTACCGTGTATGGGTCTCGAGTGGTTCTCGGGAATGAGCGTCAGGGTTCCTTGCACAGGTGGTGATATCAAGACAGTAAAGAGTAGACTTTCTGAAAAGGATATCGTGTATTGAAAACCAAGTGTACTGTTGAGGTACTTGACTGAGTTGAACACGATGAGCTGTAGGAGCTCATCGTCTACTACTATATACTTGAAGTCTCAATCCTATGCTCAGGTTGCTCGGTCCTTTGCTAGGGTTGACTCCACTGAGCATACTGAGCATTGTTGCTTTCTCAATCCTATGCTCAGGTTGCTCGGTCCTTTAGCAGGGTAGACTCCACTGAGCATACTGAGCATTGTTGCTCAGCTCTTCATGCAGCCAAGCCTAGCCAAGCCATGCGAGCATTCTCTAGTCACGTGACCGTGCCCCGCGTTGAGGTGTCACATCTTTGCTTCTCGATGCCCTTCGCGCCTCACCTTCGCTCCTCAGCGAGTCGCTTGCCTGGCATCCTCGTTTGTTCGGAACACTATCCCCCCTCCTCTTCTAGGTATTGTCTTCAATACCTGCAGTGTGCTGTCTGTGGCGCCGGTTGGGTATAAAGGTAAGCGCCTTGGTTTCCGATGGAATTGTGCCAGCATTTGGCGACAATTTGTGAGGTGAGTTTCCGGTTCCCATGTGTTTTCTGTGTTGGGGTAACCTCTCCACTTAATCAGGTACTCGGGTCCGTTGTAGCCACTTCGTCTGGCTACGATTTGTTCGACTTCAAATTCGTTTTCTTCTTCAGTTTCGTAGTGAAAGGTTCGTTGTAACGGTGTTTCTGGGTCGGCTAGTTCCAAAAGGGATACATGGAATCTTGGCTTAAATTTTGGCGTCCTTTGGTAGCTGGAGGGTATAGGTGACGGGTCCATTCTTCTTGAGAATCAAAACGGTCCGACCTTCACGTTGTCGAGTCCTTTGCTTGGTCGTTTCGTGCGTAGGTTTCTCGTGAGTAGGTATACTTTATCCCCCTCTTTCAGCTGAGGTGCCGTTTTTCGTTTCTTGTTGTTGTAGGAAATACTGTAGCGTTGAGCCTGTTCGATGTTTTGTCGCATTTCGTCGTGGATTTTCTTGATTTCGTCTGCTGTTGCAATAGCAGCTTCGGCCTTCGCGCCGGGTAGCGTTCTTTCAAAGAGATGTGGGTGTTTCCCGTGGTTGGCATAGAACGGTGTCTTGCCTGTTGATTCCGATAACTTGTTGTTGTGGGCCAGTTGTGCCATTGGTAATAATGAAACCCAATTGTCCTGTTTTGGTTGCAGTAGATGCGTAGGTACGTCTTCAGCGTACGATTCGTTCGTTCCGTTTGTTCGTCCGTTTGCGGGTGATATGCCGTTGACAGCTTTCGTTTCGTCCCGATTGCTGCGAGTAAGGTTGTCCAGTAATTTGACGTGAAGAGCTTGTCTCTATCGCTGATGATTGACTTTGGAATCCCGTGGTATCTGATCAATCGATCCAAGATCAGATGTCCAAGTTGAACCGCGGTGTAATCGTTCCTGAATGGTATCATCTCGGCGTATTTCGTGAATCGACACACAATAACAAGTATTGCGTTGTATCTGATTCTGGTGACTAGGTCCTGTGATGGAGGTAATCCCGTAATGAAGTCCATCGCGATATCGGTCCATGGTTCGTTTGGTAGATCCAGTGCTTGCATTTCTCCATAGGGTGCGTGGGTACTGTGTTTGTTCCTTTGGCAGTCCGTACACTTATTAATGAAGTTCGTAACCTTCTCTTTCATTCCATCAAAGTCGTAGTTTCGTCGGATGAGTTCCATCGTCCTGGTGATTCCCGGGTGTCCATGTACAGGGTCATCATGGTGTTCTCCGATGATTGCTTCTTGTAACTCCTCTGGTACCTTCGTAGTGATCGTGGTAAGGAGGTTGAACTGTTGAGCAGGTCCTAGCGATCCGTCTGGGTGTATCCTGAGGATAGCTGTATTCGTGATTTCCTTTGTATCTGCGATATCCGGTCGTCGGCTGAGAGCGTCGGCTCTGCCGTTGTCTTTTCCTGGTGTGTACATAATCTTGAATTTGTACTGTCCTAGTAGTTCTGACCATCGAACTTGTCGTCGGTTGGGTTGTTTCGTTGTCGTAAAGTTGACTAGGTTCTTGTGATCCGTGAAGATCGTAAGGTCTGAGCAACTTTCTGCGTAGATTCGCCAGTGTTGTAGTGCGGCAACGATTGCGAGTAACTCCTTGTCGTGTACGTCGTATCGTTCTTCTGGTCCAGTGAACTTCCGTGAGTAGTAGGCGATAGGGTGCCATTTCCCTTCGCGTTCCTGCAGTGCCGTTGCACCTAGTGCAAGGACTGAAGCGTCCGTTTCAATGCGTAGCGGTTCTCCGCTTCTGGGTAGTACTAGCACAGGTGGCTCAGTACTTGCTTCCTTGAGCTCCTCAAATGCTCGTTTCTGATCGTCGTCCCATTTCCAAGGGGTATCTTTCTTCGTGAGTTTCGTGAGTGGAATGGCCTTCTTCGAGAAATCCTTGATGAACTGCCTGTTGAAGTTGATGAATCCTACAAAGGATTGGATATCCTTGACGTTCTTAGGTTCTGGCCATTCTCGAACCACTCGTATCTTTTCTTCGCTCATCTTGACTCCGTGGATTCCGACAATGTGTCCCAAGAATTCTACTTCTTCCTTGTGGAATTCGCATTTCTCAGGTTCGAGTCGTAATCCAGCATTACCGAGACAAGCAAGGACAGTCCTCACGTGCTCAATATGCTCCTTGAGGTTGTTGGAGTATACCAGGATGTCGTCGAGGTATGCAATGACGAACTTGTCTAGGTGTGCCTTCAACACGTTGTTGATAAGTGCTTGACAAGTAGCGGGGCGTTGGTAAGACCAAATGGCATCGCTAGGTATTCGTAGTGTCCATAGCGTGTTCGGAACGCTGTCTTCCATTATTCGCCTTTCTTCATGCGTATGAGGTTGTACGCTCCTCGTAGATCTAGTGCCGTGAAGATCGTTGCATGAGATAATCGATCCCGTAATTCTGAGATGTTCGGTAGGGGGTATCGATTCTTGATCGTAATATCGTTGAGTTTTCGATAGTCTACGCAAAGTCGTAGCTTCCCATTCTTCTTTGGTACGAATAAGATGGGGTATCCTGCAGGTGATTGTGATTCTCGTATGAATCCTTTCTCGAGGTTGGTTTTGATGTATTCTCGTAGTGTTTCGAGTTCTTTTTCCGATAATCCGTAGATGGGGCCGAAAGTCGGTTGCTTTCCTTCCTGAAGGATAATCTCGTGATCCCAAGGGTTGATGCTTAGGCAGTGCGGCTGCACTCGTCTCTTCCTGAAAGAGTTCCTCGAATTCTTTATACTCTTCAGGGATAGCTGGAGGTGCGCGTTTCTCCAATACTCTAGCTTCGTGACCCGATGCCCTGTCGGTGTCTGCTGAGTCGACCACTCTCTTTGGGTGCGTCTTGTGCGAAGTGATGGTATTGACCGTCATCATCTTCTCATCTACCATCGGTTGACGCCGATGCGCAGGCTCTGAATCGTGGGCGCATTCGCAATTCACTAACAGAAGCTCTTGTTTTTTCCAGTTGATCCGCGGATTGTGCTTCTGTAACCAAGGGAGTCCTAGTATGACGTCGTGGGTAGCTAGTCCAAATACGTCTAGGTTAATTCTCTCTCGGTGGTCATGGATCGCAAGTTGTACTGAAACTTCGTGTTCGATCGAAGATTCCTTAGGCATAGGCTGTCCATTAGCTACCTGTAGAGGGTAGGGTTGTTGGTTCCGGAAAGGTTGGAGCCCTGCTCTCAACACGGCTTGTCCAGAGATATAGTTTGCCTGTGAGCTTGAATCCAACATGGCTTGCATCCGTATTCCATTGATGACGACTGGCAGTCGTACTAGTTCGTGTGGGTTGATTGCGTAGCACCCCAAGGGTCGGTCTTGGGTGCCGGGCGTTCCCCTAAAAAAGGCTTCGATGGAGCAAATCCGTTGCTCTCCTTTTCTTCTCAGTGTATGGTGCACTCGGGGTATAGGCATGTTTGCCATATCTCGTGGGGACACTTTTGTCCAGTAAGTAGTTCCTTTGGAACCTCGTTCTTTTGACCGGGGAAATGTGACGTTTGCCGTTTGTCCCATAGATGTTCGCTGCAGATGTCGTCGGTACACCTATCTGAAAACTTTTGACAGAACCGTTTTCCTCCAGGGAACCATCCTGAACCTTCCTTGTCTGACCTGTGCGTTAGACCAAATGGTATCACTCGATATTCGTAGTGGCCATGGCGTGTTTGAAACGCTGATTTCCACTTCTTGGGTCGTGGTGTGGGTTGAGCGGATGGTTCTTCGTATCCGACAAAGTATGGTTGTAGATCGACGGGTGCAGAGTACGGTGTGGAGAGCCGTCTTTCCTTCGGTTGTCCAGTTGTATCAGCTTCGACAGCTTCCAGTGAAGGAGTGCCGGTATTCTTTTCGTCTTCTGGTTTCTGTAACTGGTCCGTGATTGTTGCCCATTCTCTTTCTTCTTCTTGATTCAACGTAGCATCCTCTCGTTCAAAGGCAATAAGGGTATTCAGTTGTCGGGTGACCTTGTTTTTGGATCGACAGTTTCGTGCGAAGTGACCTGTTTTGCCACAACTGTAGCACGTCACTGTTTTCTTGTCGTTCCAGTTCTTTGACTTATCGTTGCCCTTGCTGAGGTTGTCGAGGTGCATTGGTTCGTATCCAGAGGTAGAGTAGTGACCGTTGTTGCGGGTAGGTCGATATGTCGTTCGTCGGCGTCCGGTATTCGGCGTGAAATGGCGTCGTGGGGACCTGTTGTCATGGGGGTGTCGTCCCGCATGCATTTCCATTGCCAACTCGTGGAGGTCGTTGTCGACACGGATAGACTCGTTGATCAAATCATCCAGAGTATCCATAGTAGATCCGCTTCGCATGAGTTCCATCTTGACAGTGTCTTTGAGACCTTGACGATACATTCTCATCAGTGCCTTGTCGTCCCATCCAGTCTCTACAGAGTACTGCTGAAATTCGTTGGCGTAGTCGGCAGCAGACTTGTTCTGTCGGAGTTTCTGGATCTTTCGTTCGGCTAGTGAGGTTTCGTTGGCGACTGCGAAGGTCTGTCGGAGTTTCTCTTTGAAGACGGAGTAGTCGTCGAACATGCGAGTGATAGCGTCCTCGTTGTTGTTATCGTCCATATACTTGGTCAAATAGGGTCGAACCCATTTGCCAGCTTGTCCGCGCATGTAGGAGGCAACCAAGGAGGCTTGGTCTTCATCGTCGATGTCGTTTCCTTGGAATCGGAAGAACAGGTCGAATTGGAGAAGCCATTCTTCGAGCTTGTTGCGGTCTCCGTAGTAGAGATCAGGCTTAGCAACCTTGTTCTTTCCTCCTAGGGTCTGGG
>MU006630.1:18146-32383 GCA_010093795.1 Sporormia fimetaria CBS 119925 | reverse complement strand
CTTGTATCCCAACTGGGCACGTGATATCGTACGTAGTAACACAATCAAGCTTCCTTGCAAGCTCTGAACGTCCCTGCTCGTCCCTCTCGTGACATTGCCGTTGAATTCTAGAAGACAATGATTACATCTTCTTTCTAAGGGAGTCATGACATTTGTTAACATCCTATTTGAGGCTATATGTAGTAAGAGGTCAATAAGCGGTTCAAGTAGGGCATCGGTAATATGATAGGTTGCGACAAACACATTGTGTGTGTGTATATTAGCGGGAGGTGACTTCTCCCGGCGTTGAGGTTGATACGGACTCTGTTTCTCGAAATAACCGTATGGTATAGGTAGCCATGTGAAGAGGCAGAGCCCTCGAGTATCTAATTGGGAAGGCGCTGTCCTGATTGCATTTCAACCTTGGAAGGTTCCAGGGTCGATCGTAGTTACCTTGATTGGGAAGCGCATTGACGTCAGTGCCATTGCTGGAAAAGACGCCCGACAAACTTCAGTTCTTTCTCAGTCTTCTCTTCTTCCAGTCCGCTTCAGTTCCTCTACCCTCTGTTTAGCAGCGTCATTGGGCCCCCAATCATGTGATGTTGGGGTAGATGCCTTAACAATATGAGCCTCTCATAGCAGGATCGAGATCTCTTTCGGTCACTGAAACCCATGACTAGACTGTGAATTCTTGCCAGGACGAGACATTGGGCATCAATCGTGCGGCTTTCGACGTGGGGCTCGGTATTTCGAGGCTGCACATATGGACGGCTCCCACACGACACCCTCGTTAAACGGGCCACGTGGAGACTATGCATAGACGTTAGTTGACTGCGACTAATTGCTAAACACCCTAGATGAGATGACGCAACCTGACGAGCCGAATACAGATAGGGAGGCGTTACGACCAGATCCCCAGAGCTGGTTGTGCGTCCCCTTATAACGATCAAGAGTCGACCTTGGAACCACCAACGCTCAACAACGTCGCGGCGTCACCGTCCATACCACTTACCAGGACCACGGTCATCCCCCGGAAGAAGAGTTTTCATCAGCAGTTGTTTCGGTGCACGACCTTGACCTCCCTGAGGCAAGCAGCACAGTCGAGGACCCTCAGCTTGGGATGCAGTCACCAGACGGGGCATTCCCGTCTTCGACCAAGCATCGCATTCATGGATGGCATCGAAACCCCACTCTGGGGTACATACAGAGCCCCACTACACCTCCAGCCGGATTGTGGGGAGCCTCGATCTGATTGGTTATATTTCGAGATGCAAAAGTTCCGCGCGACCTGATTGGCTCCAGGATGCCCGGCAATATACAACATTATCATTGCCACTCATTACAATTCGATCCCCACGTCGGTAGATGAATCAATGCCGCCTTGGAACTCTGCCGTTCCGAAGGAGGTATTAAAGCAATGTTGGATCAGCGAGAAGATACTCGTCACCCTGTCTCTCGCTGTACCACGGATTTGACTGCGCATCTTTCGTTAGCACACAATGCTGCCGCTACTTCTCGCTTTGGTGGCGGGCACCAATGCCCTGCCTAGCCCTCAGTTTGGTGGGAATCAGGGCTTCACCATGTTGCGGTTTGGATGCTCCCAACTGACCATCGACCGGTTAGTCTCTATCCCTTCCCGTTGAAACAGAGTATTGTTAACTTTGGATAGCATCGACCCGCTTGTCAATCCCGGGCAGGCACCCTCACCACATCTTCATCAGATCGTTGGAGGCAATGCCTTCAACACAACCATGGAGGTCACAGACATTGCAAAGCAGGCATCTTGCACCACTTGCGGCTATTCAGAGGACCTATCAAACTACTGGACCGCAAACTTGTACTTCAAGGCCCGCAACGGCACCTACAAGCGGGTACCCCAAGTGCCCAACCGAGAGCTCTTCAACGACAGGTACACCACTGGAACCAAGGGTGGCTTCGTCGTGTACTACGTCTCCGGTGGCAAGGGTCAAGTCACCGCCTTCAAACCTGTAAGGTTCTCGATCACTCTGGTTGGGTTGGTTCCTGATGAATGCTTAGGGCTTCCGCATGCTTGTCGGCGATGCCAACCAGCGCGAGAAGAAGGGCAATGGACTGAAGTCGCAGACATGCTTCCGCTGCTACAATGCTAAGAACTTCGGTGGCGACAACGCTGCTCCATGCGCCGACGCAAGGCTCGATACTGAGGCCTTTCCCACTGGGCCTTGCCCAGGAGGCATTCGCTCCAATATCCTTTACCCCACGTGAGCCACCTACTCGCGCAACATTTGTTCCTCCCTAACGCAAACCAGCTGTTGGGATGGCAAGAACCTCGACAGCCCAGACCACAAGTCCCACGTCGCCTACCCCTCAAACGGCCCGGCCACCTTTACAGGCACAAGCACAGGTGGCAACTGCCCGTCAACCCACCCAGTCAAGATCCCACAGCTCATGCTCGAGGTAAGCAAGAAAGTATAGCATGCACAACAACCCTTCTCACTGTTGCACAGATCGTCTGGGACACCTCAGCCTTCAACAACAAAGCCGAGTGGCCGGAAGACGGCTCCCAACCCTTCGTGCTCTCAACCGGCGACAACACTGGTTACGGCCAGCACGGCGATTACGTATTCGGCTGGGAGGGCGACTCGCTTCAGAGAGCTATGGACGACGCTAAAGGCTGCATGGGTGCGTCTTGTGGTGGCCTGAAGACACAAGCTGTTGATGCTGGAAACAATTGCAAGGTCAAGAATCGAGTTGTGGAGGATGTGGATAGCTGTAAGTCTCGTCGCTGGATGTACGAAATGATCAAGCTAACTGCTTTGAAGGGCTCGCTTCTCTGCCTGGTATGGCGGGTATGCCGATGTAAGCTCTGTGTATCGAGAGGGTCTGAGATTTGCATTGTTGTACAACGATTAAGACTGTGGTTTAGTAATTCACTCCTTAATCCCATAACTTGTAAAACGCGGTCAGCCTGTCGCAATTACGGAGTTTCGTCGAAGAGGTACTACAATAATTGAAAGTTGGATCGCCTGTCTCACTTTTGGGAAGCTAGCAAACTGCCTAAATATAGGGTCTTACGAAAGGGAACCCCAACCGCACTCAGTGTCACCTCAACTCGTTGCCTTAGGCTGTTCCGGCACACACTCTCACCGGAAATTGCGCCACCTTGTTTACCCATGCATGTCATAGGTGATACCATGGGGCGGGTCGTAATCCAATTCTGTTTCCATTAGCAAAACTCCACGTCCAGTCTCACTCGACATAAGGCACCACTTACCAAACCAACTAAACCCAAAGTCGCGAGCGGGGTTGTCAGGGTACAAAACATACTGTGCGACCGTGTCCTTGAGGCAAGGCACACTCATACCCCATACCCAGATTCCGCCGTTATGGGAAACCTCAACCTGGCCCACTTGCTCCTTCAAGGCAGGATGGTTGTTCCAGGTATCCTTGAACCTGTCCATTTTGGGCTCAAGCGCAGAGATGTTGAAGCGGAAGGGCGCTACGCCCCAGAGCGTACGAGGAGCGTTCTTGACGGGATCCGTGTTCAGACTGAAGTTCAGGGTGCAGTAGGTGGCGCTGTTGTTGGGGACGTCGAAGGAGATTTCGGTCCACACCTGCGTTGTGTTAGATAGACGTTGGTAGCAAGTGGTGTTGGCATACTGAGTGCTCTACACGGCCTTCGTACTTGGTGCCCAAGGGTGTGTCCGGCGTGCGTTTGTCAAGAGGGATGATGAGGTGGGGAAACTGGCGGTTGATGAGCACTGATACAGCACTCTGGCTGAGGAGCAAAGGGACGAGCAGAAGTGCGCGCATGGTGAGGATTTCAGACGACGAGCGACGACGCAAGAGGTGATAGATTCGATATCGGCGAGTTCCATGCTCTTTATGTATTTTTTTGATGTTCCGTGTTACCGGTCAAACAAGGGATTGAAAATAGTAGCCGTGGGAAAGTTTCCCTTGCAGCGTCATGGTGCGACCATTGGCAATGGGCGTGCCAACAGTGTGAGCATCAGGCGGTCTCTGTACTCAAAATTGGCGAGATGGGAACTGAAAAGCTGCACCGTACGTGAAGTCTCGATGACCTGCAGCGCACAGTCGCACACTGTACACCATGATGAGCCCGAAGACGTGTCGAAACAATCAAGGAGCCCTTTACTGGGACCTTATGTTCGATGAATTTCGATCAAGTTGATATCCACAGATACCACAAACAATATGGTGTTCGATCGATTCTGGAAAGTATAACCAGGAAGGCTCCGCAAATGATGCCCGTAGAACCCATCGGCGGCTTCACAATCACTCGCTAGGCCGTTGAATCCAGATCCGTTGTAAGACAAACACGGGCCACATGATTGGTGATTGGGCGGCCATGATTATGGTTCAAAAGGCGTGGAGATGGCGTGGAGACGGCGTGGAGCCTGTTACCGTGATGGAAGCCTAAGGAGGTACAGTCGCGGGTAAACACAGGGTCGACCTAATCTGGATCGTACTTGCAACAACGAAGAAAAAGAATGAAGTAAATGCCGGACGCAAGAAGAAGGAATATCCATCTTTGATGCGTATTCAGACCGCCTCAAAAGTTGACTCGGTAGATAGGACGAATGGTGGCCGTGAGTGTGCATGTGCATGTATCGTTGTCCAGGTCTGAGAAGCGTATTAGCGTAACCTGCACCGAGATGTGTCTTTATTGTGTCTTCATCGACGATGCAGCCTGCTTGACACAGATTGCAGTTGCAGATAGATGCAAGCGTTCCGTTCGATGAATGGATGTCAACGGAGCAATGATTATCCGAGCCTCGGCCGGCTACGTCATCGCCTCTCGACGCAGGGCGCGATGCTGTACAACGAATTATAGTGACATCTGTCCTCCTTGCTATGCACCCTTCGCGTCGCCCCTATGTATCCCTAGCGGCCAGCTGCCGTCGACATACGCCCCCTCCGTCGCTTCGCCGCAGTCTCTACCTCGCTCCGCCATGGCTGCTCGATGAGTATATACCCCGCTACAATCTTATATCCTCGGTGGACGCCGCAAAGAAACGCTCCCAGGCTTACGCCCACCTCCGCAATTGCAACTTGTGCCCCAGACTATGCGGCGTGAATCGCTATGAAAGGACAGGAGTCTGTCTCATTGGGGCTGAGACGGTCAAGGTCAACACCATTGCCCCCCACTTCGGCGAAGGTACAGCGAGCACGAAACAAATGAGGCATATGACTGATATCTTCAAAGAGCCATGTATCCAAGGACATAACGGTAGCGGAAGTGTCTTCTTCTCGGGCTGCAATCTAAGATGTGTCTTCTGCCAGAATCACGACATCGCCCATCAACGGAACGGATTCGACTTGACGCCGGAGCAGCTCGCCGAGTGGTACATCAAGCTGCAAGATGTTGGAGGTGTGCACAACATTAACTTGGTCACTCCAGAGCATGTGGTACCCCAGGTTGTTTTGTCGATTTTGCATGCTCGTGAGCTCGGCCTGCGAATCCCCATCGTCTACAACACGTCTTCTTTCGACTCACTCCAAAGTCTGAAGCTCCTCGACGGTCTGGTAGATATATATCTGCCCGATTTCAAAGTATGGGAGAACAGTACGAGTAAGCGTCTACTCAAGGCGGACAACTATACGGCCGTTGCTATGGAAAGCATCAAAGCCATGCACGCGCAGGTGGGAGACCTCTGCTTCACTGCCGACGGGGTTGCGAAAACAGGAGTATTGGTGAGGCACCTGGTGATGCCCGGCCACGAAGATGAGGGGAAAAAGATTGTTCAGTGGCTCGCAGAGAATGTGTCCAAGGACCTGATGATACACATCATGGAGCAGTACTTCCCTCGAGCCCACGTAGGCAAACCAAAGCGAAGCGGCAGTGGCAAGGTCGTTGAACCTGGTGGCGTTGATGCTTCGGAGGAGACCAAGGCCAACGTGCGGTATGAAGACATCAACCGACCGGTTGACTTGAAGGAGGTATCAGCTGTGAGGGCTGCGGCCGAGAAAGCCGGTCTGTGGAGGTTCATCGAGGCAGCAAGACACGGAGGCTTCAACATTTGAGGCTTCAGAATGCGGTTATCGTGGTTTCAGCAGTCATGGATCATACACGACGACAGACTTCGTGCGCGCGGGCTGCTCCTTCCCCCGGACCAAGACGGCCCGACATGACGGCAGGCTCCTTACTTTCCTTCTCTCCCCAGCTCCTGACTCTCCATTCCTCTTCCACTCTTCTTTCCGCCCTCATCAACCCGTCCCTTTCGCCCCCATCGACGTCTCCGCCACGCACACCACTCGCGCCGGATATCCATTCCTACTGCTCCCTGGCCTGCGAAGCTGCCGCAATCATGGATTACGCTTGCAAAGAGCTCTTGGATGACATCGCTCGACAGTTGCAACCTCTCAGAGAAGAACGAGACTTGTGGAGAACCAGGGCGGAAGCGTACAAGGCCGCTTTCGAGGAGCAGACCCATCGACTACGTGAAGCTATCGAAATAGTCATTGCAGCCAAGATCGAGTTGGAGCATCTGCGCTCACTCCGCCATTCTCAGAGACCTTTCCTACATTCGAGCTCTCCCCGGCCTGTGCACATTCGCAACGTCTCCGAATGCTCTCGAAGCTCCAACACACTTGTGAGCGATGCATCTTTCGACCACTGCAAGGCACCCATTGAGTGGCAGTCGAACGCTCTCACGCAGTCCCATTTTGGAAGAGTAGAACAGCTCGTTGCTTGTGACGACCTCGCGAAGGCTCGCGATGAGATCGACCGCATTCTCCCTGCCCGTCTTCCCAATGACGCAAGGGTCGAAGGACTCCTCCTGAAAAGTGTCATCTGCAGAGCTTCCGGCCCAGACTGGTCTCTTGAAGCGCTGGCCCAGTGCAGCGAAGCACTGTCGCTCTGTCAAAAGCTGTCGGAGCTCCACCGCTTGCTCCCCAAAGTCCAGTATCATCGCGGCCTGTGCTTGTTGCGATTGCGCGAGCTGGAGCAAGCCCGCGATGCCTTCGCTGCCGTCGGGCCCTGTGACCCACTGCATGCTCAGGCGACTAAGCATCGCACGTCCTGTGATGATGAGCTCGAATTCGCACGACTGCCCAAGAGTCGCTATGCGTTCGACGAACACCGGACTGTGACAGAGGGTTTTCTTTATTCGTTGAAGGACTTTGATAGCAATGTATGTCGGTTCTTTTTCTTGAACCAACCTGCTAATGCCATGTCAGAAAGCGCGTCGAAGAACATCGAGCACGAAGAGTCGCCTCTTCCCATCAAGTCCAATCTTGGGACGACGATCCATTTCGAGCCGCTGGAGATCCTCCCCATGACTCTATCGTCTGAAATATTCTTCCACTGGTATCAGCTAAATAGTGCACCGCCAAGGCTCCGTGCGCTGGTCGAAGTCATCGGGCACTGTGTTCAACATCATGGTCGATGCTTCTGGAGGAACTTCACCAACGCCCGTTACATCATAGCTTACCTTCCATTGTTCTTATCATCTTTGTTCTGATGGACCCTTTTGTTCAGGATTCAAAGACAGACAATTGCATCCCGATGTTCCCAAAAACGGCCGTGTCTTGTGCTTGGCGCTTTTCTTTGTTCCTACCAATTCCTGCCCTCCTGCACTCCCATCGCCACAGTACTCCGAACAGACTCTTGTTTGTCGTCGCTATGATTCAGTTGACCCCCAGATGACAAACCCAATGGTTGCAAATCCACGATATTTGAAAAACAGGCCTAATCACACAGCATGACTTTTCCCGAAGAGAAACCGCCGCCGCTGCGGGTCATTACTTCCACTGAACACATTGTATGTATCTTCCAAACCGGCTGGCTCCACGCTAACAGAGTTCAGTTTAGTCCTTTTCCTGATTCTCGAGCAGCTCGTCCGGACGTAACGACCCCGTCGCCACGACGATCAAGGACCCCGAGACGAATACCGCCAGAGCGCCTCGCTTTTCTACAATCGCACGAAACAACGACACGACGTAAACCATCTCCTGGTAGTCTGCCAGAGGAGGCCAAGCAGCCATATCTCGGGCCTCATCGAGTCGACACGCAAATACCCAAGAAAGCGCCCCGGAACTGGGCTATCAAAACACAAGAGGGTAGACTGACGCAGAGTCTCCCAAGTTCGCCGGCTTTTTGTAGGAGTTCATCTGCAGCGTCGAATCCCCGCTCACCAGCAGACGAGGAACAAAGAACATCGGCACAGTCGCCCGGTCGTACAGGCGAAGCTCTCAAAAGCCTCTCAAGTTCGCCGTCTGTTCGTAGCAGTTCATCTGAGACGTTGACCCCCGGCGAAACAGGAGACGTCGAACAGATAACATCAGCGCAGTCGCCGCGTCATACCGACGGTGAGCCCATATCACGCCATTCCGACATGAATGCGGGTGAGCTCCCGTTCGAGCAACTGCATATTGGAGTGACCACTGGCTCTGACAGTCCGCACAAGCGCAATGCAACGACTTCCCCACTGCAAAATTCCCCGAACGCGCCACAACCACTTTCAGCCTCAGATGGCAATCTGCTATGGGCATCAGTACAAGACGCCTACTGGACTCACATTCCCTCGCCCAAACCCGATCTGGGGCCGATGAACATGGCACCATTTGACTACGCTATAGGTCCGTTTCTCGACGATGCCAGCGATGACGTGCGATCCGGGGTGTACGCTATACCTTCACCGAAAGAGCCAATGTCCTTTGCTCCCTACGCAAATTCGACTGGTGATGCGCCCCTCGACGATACTGCACAATGTCTTTCGAATAGAACCCAGGCGGAGCCTTGTTACCCCACTCGACCACCTGCTCACCATTTGGAGCCGTATGGACAAACGATAACCGATGAGATGCGCTCGAAGCGCTTGTTGATGCGCCAAGTTGTCATATTGTGCGCTATGCGGAATTGGTCAGTGATGTACCAGCAACTGGAGGCCGCCATTGCGCCACTCATCCACTACAACCGCACCTGTCAGTTGATTAGGGAAAAAGCACTTCCCATCGCAAAGGAGCTCGACCTGCAGAGTTACCAGGCCATATGCTACTACCTCATCGGACGGGGAGAGGCGGCGCTAAAAAACTGTGTTGCCGTAGAGCGGGCGTTCGAGGAAGCCTTGGAGCACGGTATTGCATCTGGCCTTCAAGATGCGAAGCTTCTCAATCTGGGTGACGATACTGTCTTCTGGTTGGAAAAGGTCAAGCAAGAGCGCGAGGCGGGTTCAGCTTTGAACTTGGCGGCTACTATGAAGGAAACTGCAGCACACAACGACCACGCCATACCGGAGGATACAGTTGCATCGAACATGGTCCCAGTTGCTCTCAACAGCCACCACTGCCGCGAGGAAGTTATCTCGCTCAAGAGTGACCCATTCTCTCCTCTCAGTACATCTCCTCTGGAAAATCTGAGATGGCCCCATTGTATGAACTCGCAGCTGAGAAGGAGAGCGAACCGAATCGTGGCGAAGAGGCAGTAAGGCGGCGTAGGTCAACTAAAACAGCGACTCAACACCGCAAGCGAACCTCCCTGACTTCTTCGCGGCGCCCTTCATTGCCATTGATGGAAAGAAGCTCTTCCAGTCTTAACGCGGCGGATTCCCGTCGACAATCGATAGCCGAGCGGAGGATTAAGTCGTTTCTGAGCGTCGATATCGCGGCCCCTGTTCCGAGAAAGTCGTGGGGCATTTTCGGCAACCCGTCGCCTTTGGCCGGCGAACTTCAACGTCCTGCAACGGCATTTGAGAAGTGGCGCAGTGAGCCCAAGCGGCATCGCGCGCAGTCTGCCGGTCATACCCCCACTTTTGGGTACCCTCAGTTCTGGGGCAGATTCTGAGGTTGTCTTTTGCACGTCTCTTGGCACGGCAGTATGATCAGTAGGACTGGAGGACCGTCGCCCATTTACGAAGGATTATGAACATGCCTGCACAACAGAATCCCGCTGGCCTTGTCTCGACATCAATAGTGTTTGATTTTATGTTTTACTATGAGATTAATCATGCGCCTCGCCGTTTGAAGAATGACAATAGACCAATTTCAGACTGCAGACAAAGGGTGCTCACAAAGAAGCCACCCTCATGAAAACTACTTTGTTCGTACTTTGGCAATGCCTTGTGCTTTGAGGGGATCTGGCACGCAAAACCTTTCACGCCGCCTCTGATTGGTCGATTGCTTGCATTCACTTCACCACGCCGCCGATTGGCAGGGCGGCGCCAACTTCCTTTCACTGACTCTTGGGCGAAAAGGCTGATTTCTCGGCAGGCTTTTTCTTCTCCATCTCGCGACTCCATTTCCTCTACCACCTTTGCCGCACCCAAGTCTCTACTCTACGATCGCATCTCACTAACCTACCTCCCCGCGCCTATCATGGCCAGTCACTTCGCGCGGTTACGGCCGCTCACGAGCAATCCATACCCTGCGGGTTTAGCTCTTCTCAACGATGCCGGCACCGCCGTCGCCAACAACTGGCATGAGCATCCCGTCCAGACAACACTGACGGGCTCCATCGCTCTTGCGGGCCTCTATTACGGAGCGCGATATATGTTCGCGCACCCAGATCAAATGAGGAACAACAACAACGAGCATGTAAGTTAGCCGTCAGGTTGTATCGAACAGACGCTCACAACTTCGCAGTCTCCCTTCTTTCCGTCGTTCCCCGATCCGTTCACAGCCAACGAAAACCCGAGTTTTGAACCGCATCCGGATACATTGCTTAACGGTCTTGAGATTGATCCCCTCCAAACCCCACGAATCCACATCGGCGATATTGCGGACGCCAGCCGGGAAGCCAAATCCGCTCAAGAGACGCCCAACCAAACCCCAACGACTTCAATCCCGACGGTCAGAAAGACTGTCACGGAGACAAAAACCACGCAGACAACCGAAACGATTCCTCGCTACCACACCGAACCCACCACGGTCACCATCACGGCCAAAGTCACCGAGTTCCTACTGCTGAACCCGCTCCACCAGAATCTCTCCTGCAGGTGATTCAGATCCCTAGGGTCCGGTTATGCTCATGGCCGATAGTCATTCTCATGTGGGTCGTGATCACTTACTTGAGTCTACAAGCAATTTGGACCGAGATACGGTGGTGGACCAACAAGTTGCGGCCGTAGCAAAACAACCTCCCCCAGCCGACCGCACACCACCAAAGTCAAAATCTCCAGCCCCTCGACTACGCAGCCCTTCATGAACAAAACTGCTCTCGCACGTTCTACCTCGAACCCTTCTCAGTACTCCGGGCCGAGAAAGCCGCAGATGAAGTCCAGGCATTCCTATACCGTTTCGCCAACAAAGAAACCGGCCTCCCACACTTCAAACGCCTCGTAGACGCCAGCGCCATCGAAACCTGCAACCCATCCTGGCTCGCAGCCATCAAAGACTTCCGTAAAGACGTCCTCGGCCTCATCAACGACCACCACGGCATCATCACCGGCCTCACTCACCGCTGTAGGATTGTGTATAACGAAGGCATCGATGTGCACCCTCGGCAAAGGCTCTACGGAGAATTGCAACGAAAAGAGTGCAATGGGCTTTATAAAGCGCTGGCGGAGTTTTGGAAGCGCGATGAGGGAATTTTGAGGAAGTTGGAGAGGAGGGGGTTAAGTGAGAAGGTGAGCACTTATGATGGGTATTTGGTTTTGGGCCTGTTGGCGGTTGTGGAATATTATGAGAGGTTTTTTGAGGAGGGGCAGCCTAGGGAGATCAGGGCTATGTACAGGGCAATCAGTGAGAGGGATCTGTTGGACAGGGATATTGACCGGGAGGAGGGTGACGAGGAGGAAGAGAGCAGTGAGAGAGATGAGAGCAGCGATGAGGGAGAGAACAACGATGTGAAAGAGAGCAGCGATGTGGAAGAGAACAGCAATGAGGGAGAGAACAGTGACGTGAAAGAGAGTGGAAACGAAGGGGAGAGCGAGGTCAAGAAGGGGGCCGAAGAATGAAAGACGCACATGACAAGGAGGAAGAGAGTGGGTGAAGAAAGACGCAGTCCGATCTCGATTGATATACCTCGAAGCCGAAAGGCGGCTGTGTGGCGCTCTCTTGATCGGTACTGAGCGGCTGGAACGACTAGATCGATCACCTCGGGGCCTTAAGGCTGTTGTAGGCGTGGTCTCTGGTCTGGGTTGCGCTGCGAAGCGAGTCTTTCGAAGCTTTCTGTTCTTTCTTTTCGGCTTGTTGCGGACCTTGGAGATGCGGTGGTGTTTTCGGGAGTGTGGATGGGGTATTGTTGGTCGTGGTACTTGGGGCTTTTTGTATCATGAAGGGATATTGAATGTGATTGGTTTTGTTACGATGAACTTTGACTGCGAGAGTGACAATGTGAGAACATGAGTAAGGACATTGGTCTGGTGTCTCTTGGTCATGATCTGCCTTATGATGGTTCTAGTCACTCACACCATTTTGAGACGTGAGCCATCGCTTCGGTAAGCTGGCCTTCCAAATCATGAGATATCAGCTGCATATTTTGCTCAGGTTACTTCTTTGTTTTAGGCTGAGGCACGATGGGTAGATGTTCTCGGCTCTAACTCCAGCTCCGATGCCCCCGCTTATGGTGGTACGCTTGCCCCAGATGACTCTGCTGGCGTAGGTCTATCCAGGGTGACAGTAGAATATGTTGCTCCCAAGCTTCGTACAGCTAAGGGTTGGTGCGTTGCTGCTTGTTTGCATGCTTGTAAGCTTCGTTAGTACGGTGTTGCCCTAGATGCGAAGCGGAAGGGATTCGATGAAATGAGAATACATTCAATTACTTCACCTTCACGTTGGACCTTTCAATAGATGGCACACAGTCATTGCTCAAGGTTCAGACGCAAAGACAGGATATTGAAGCTCGATAGGAACTGCTCCAGCCGTCTACAGACATGGTCCGTGCGTATATGGCTTGTGTATATGTGGTCCGTGCACGCAACTTGGCAACTCAAGTGCTGCTTCATCATCACCGCTATAAGGCCATACAATGGACGGCTGTTGTCACTGAAAGCGCGACATACTACTCTCCTGATTTGATTTGCTGATTTGAGCCGCTATCTCCGACTGCCCTGTCTTTTCTTTGCCTTTGTTTGGGGTTACATACCCTAGGGTAGACAAACTCTCCGCCCAAGGCTCTATACAATATCTGTAACCAACCAAGGACACCACTATGTCACGTGGATCTCCCACTGACTAATCAGTGCTCTGTCTATATTCTCCGCTCTACATCTCAAGTCCAGAGGACAACACAACAACTTAACAACTGCATACTATCTTCATCACTTCGTGACCACATTTGCTTACAGTTATGAGCCCGGTTCCCGCCATCATCTATCTTTAGACTATCACTTTATCTCTATCAATATGTCCAAAAAAACTTTTCCAATCATTCTTCAAGGGCAATCTGACTGGAAGCTCTGGATCTTCGTTGTCAAACAAATCGCTGAATCAGGAGACGTATGGGAATACATCAATCCTGAAAACACCCATCACCCTCTCCACAAACCAGAGAAACCTTCTCGTCCAACAGCAAATACAAGTGACGACGGATCCTCTGCGCTCACTCAGCCTACCCAAACTACCCAAGAGTCGCTCGCGCAATACAATCAAGATCTCAATGACTACTTCAAAGAGATCAAAGAATATCAACGCCTGAAAGATAAGTTAGGTCAAGTCGAAGCTCACATTACTAAAACAATTCATCAGGATCTTCTCTACCATATCAAAGACAAAGACTCGGTCTATGACCAATTGAAAACCCTTCGAAATCTCTACTCTCCAACAACTGCGGACCAAGAATATCGAGTCCAAAGGGCCTATCAATCAGCCAAAACTTTACACGCTCGTCGATCCAATGTCGAGGACTGGTGCAACACCTTTCTCACAGCATACCATCGAGTAAAACAACTCAATCTTCCCGAAATCCATGGATTTCGACCTCATAAAGACCTTGTTCGAGCAATCAAACAGGTCGAACCAGCCTTTGCCGCCAACATCTCTCTCGAGATTTTCAAAGCTGAAGAGATATGGAACTCCAACCGTACCTTGCCAATCCCAAATGAGGCCCAACTCCCAACAATACTCGCCGACTTTCTACGATTTTATCGTACAACACAATCAAGAAATGTCAACATTCACGGCGGAGCATTTGGAGCTACTCTGAATGGCAAAGAGTCTGCATATGACAAGAAAAGAGCAAGGAATGATGCCAAACCGTCCAAACCTTGCCTCTGTGGAGATACTCACTTCTGGGGTCAATGTCCATACATCGACACATCTCGAAGACCAAGAGGATTTGTTGAAGACCCTGAAAAAGCCAAGAAGATTACTGAGTACGA
>MU006630.1:0-12777 GCA_010093795.1 Sporormia fimetaria CBS 119925 | reverse complement strand
CAACAAGATGTCCGGCACATCGATCACCGTTCATACAGGATTCCCCTTGCGGTACCAGTTGGATTATGTCGACGCCAACTCGGTAGAATGAGCGCCGTGCCTGATCCTCTTGCGGTCTTCGAGATATCTGCTTCGTCAACTTAGACTCGGTACAGATTGCGCAGAAGCCGTCCATGTTGCCTTCGATTACAAGTCCATCGACGTTTGATGCAAGTTTCTCAATTGCCTTCTTGCCTGGATGTCCCCATATCTGATGAGCAGTTCTAGCATCCACTAGCTGGTTGGGTCGTGGATCTTTTGAAGGCCGGTAGGTAATGGTAAGGGATGATAGCAAACGGGGTTTTGGACGACATGAGGCATCGGCATCTATGAGCCAGTGCCCGCCATCATGCTCCAAATAGGCAAGGGTTGTCCCTGGATTTCCTTTGTACAGGAGATCTCGTCCTGAGTCGAAATGTATGTCCATTTTCCGGCAACGTGCCAAGCCTATCAGGTTAGTAATGAATCCTGGGACGTAGGCGACATGAGTGAGTGTCAGTGACCGTACACCTGTTGGCGTCTTTGCTTTGAGCTCCATGGTTCCCCAAGCCGTGACCTGAATTCGCCCTGTTCCAGCTCCTATAACATCAGTAGCGACAGCCTCGTACATCTTCGTCCATCCAGCCCATGCTTCAGTGTTGATCACATGAGTGTTGGAGCCTGGATCAAGTATCCATCGATTGCTGAGCTTGTCGATATCTTCGTCAAGTCTCACTGCTGTGTAAAAGGTATGCTCCGGTTTCAATCCATCGTCTCCAAACATCTTCGTCTTAGCATTTTCCTTCTGGGTCATCCCGATTTGATTGTCTTGCATCGTTCTCTTATCGTCTAGAGCGATACACTCTAGGTTCTGTGAGTAAATCTTACAGCGTGAGCTGTAGGCTTAATAGGAGGGTTGCCGTCGTCCATGACAATGCTGTCTCCATCATTTTGTCTTCTTGCCCGCCACTTTTCAAGTGCCTTGTTGATCTTTTCTCTTAGATCAGGATCGGCAGCCAGGGCGGCATCCACTTTCTTCTGTCCAGTCGCATTGGTGAAGGTCTTGGGTCTTCTTGGGTGTTGGGTTTTGATCAACCAGCAGTCAACCCAATAGTGTTTGCGACCACAAGGGCATTTAGGTTTGGTCTTGTTGGCATTCTTGTTGCCAGGCTTGTTATCATCTATGTCTTATTGCTGAGGCTTAGCAGCATCGAGCTCTGCTGCCATCGAAGTGAACCTGTCGATAATGGACGTACGCGCTTGAGGTAGGTGGTGAATTTGCTAACGTAGTCCTCCACGGATGGGATGGTGCTGCCAGCTTCCTCAAGATCAATCAGTGCACGCAAGCCTGACGTCCCGTATTCCGGATCAATAGTCCTGCAGGCGATAAGGAAATCTTCCTGCGCCCTAGATCCAGTCGTCTCAGGTATATCTGCAGCGATACACATATTGGTGACTTCCACCCAAGATCGCAGCCACTCCTCAGTCTTTCTGCCTCGTGGCGGTATCTGAAGGGCTTTATGCCTTACGATTAGATCGCGTTGCCGTGTTGCATCAGATGGTGCAAGATGCTTCTTCAGAGTCGTCAAGCGTTCATGAGGTGTGTCCTTGTTTTCGATCAGGTACAAGTGCCTCGAGGCAATTGTCTTCCCAATCTCGGAGTTGAACTCAGCCAGAGCTTTCTTCTGACGCTTGAAATCGATGTCCTTACGTTCCCATCGCTCATATTCCCACTGATACAGCTTCTGCTGAGCGGCGTTGAGGTGAGCTATCGAGGATGCGCCCTCATGGAAATCCGTGAGCTCTGGTTCGAGTGGTGCCACTAACGTAGGCAAGTCCGCTGCCTTCGTGGCAGGGTCAACGTACTGCCAGAGGTCATTGTTCTGTGCATTATCCTTTCGAATAAACAGCCATTTGTGCCAATCGTCGGCTCGGTCGAGAACAACTGTCACTCGGGTGACGGCAGGGTCTGTTTCAGCAGTCATCGTTATTGATGGTTCGGCGGCTCCGTACAGTATGATCAATCGTTGATCTCGATCGTAGGTGCCAATCAGTAGTTATAAACAAAGCGAGCTATTTCAGTCGCAAACCGTGCTCATAACTGTCGCGGAATAGATGGGAATGCAAGTATTCAATTGTGTTCTGTTCTGTCTCTGCTGCTGTTGTTCGTTGTCCATCTGAAGAGCTAGTGGGGATTGTCCCTCCATCATCCAACTGCGGGGTAGATGGTGCTTCTCTGAGCCGAGTACTCAGTATCGAGTCAGCACATGTAGTACACATGACACACGTGACATCCTTTCTTTACAAACCGTTACATGAATACTTGCATTCCCATCTGTTCCGCGACATGTGACGGCCAATTCCACTGAGCCAAAAGAGCATCTTAACAAGAGACTTGAACTCCTTGTTAAGTGTGGAATAGTGTATAAATACCGCGAGGTTGGGCTGGCAGTCATGTGACGGTGTCACTCCGTCACAGGTCGGATCTGTACAATCGAGCAGGGACCACCTGGCTTGGCACACTAGCCAAAGAACTTGGACACAGCTCAATACGATTGAAACAAGACACAACAATCATCAATATCATTAGGTTGCCACCACATCTATTTATCATACCAATCTGACAGCGACTGCAATGAGATTGTAGCTGTAGTAAGAAAGACGGAGAAGTCAGAGACTTGTTTTCTGGACAACAAATTCGAATCGCTTCTTCCGACGTCTGGGGTGAGGCTTGGCAATATGTTCAGGGTAGGCGCTATTGGGACACCCCCTCCGCCTGAAACTTTGGCGCGGATTGTGCACACACAATGTAAGTCAGAGAACATAGCCGTAGATTAATTTCTCAAGGTCTTGTTATTCTTATATGCTTTCGACTGATGTTTGTGTTTTGTTATGCGACTGATTGTCCCTCCATCATCCAACTGCGGGGTAGATGGTGCTTCTCTGAGTCGAGTACTCAGTATCGAGTCAGCACATGTAGTACACGTGATACACGTGACATCCTTTCTTTTACAAAGCGACTGTCAGATAGAACGACCTCACCAGAGCTCGTTCTATCTGACAGTCGCTTTCTGCGAGGCCTCGGAAATATCTAAGGAGACCAATTTCCACTTAGGGTACGATTTGTTAGCATGCTCAAGAACCACGAGTGTTGCAAGGAATGTAGAGTGGGACTGAGAAGGCGAGCTCAACTATCAATTTAGGTATACCCGTTTGATAAAGAGCTGGGCTAAATCTGACTGTTTAGGTATGCAAATATCGTCAAGAAGACACCGAGCCTAGAAAAAAGCTCGGAGCCATCACATACACAGTACGAAGCGAAGTCCAAACTGCCTAAAGACAGCGGCGACATGTCCGAACGTTTAAATGTTGACCCTGCTGGGTGATTGTACAGAACTACCAACCTAAGTATTGGCCACCAGATGCATATTATCACACTTCTGGTGCCCGCGTCCGTTGAACGGCACCGCATAGGGCACAACGGCTAACAATATATCCTGCTCCACACGATGTAAGGGCTCGTCAACACTATAAGTCGGAGAAAACTATATACCCCACGATTTATTTCCAGAGGCTGGCACTGTTGACAGTGGGTCTCTCTATATTAAACTTCCTCTACAGCTGGAAGGTTGGAGAGCCTGACCAGATGGGGCGACCATGGGACCTCTTCGGAATTCTTTCACTGCTTTCTCTTGGCAGCGGGATTGCACCGACCGCCGACTAAAGCTTTCCCTTTCACTCGCAGGATGTGGCGTGGCGACTCGGGAATGCAGTCCGTGCGGCTCACTTCACGCCCAGCACTACTTCAACGCCCAAGCACTCTTCCTCCACCAAACCTACAACACTCTTCGACCCTACTCCTCGCGACCGATTTCCTACTTACAATCCATCTTCTGTCACCACCTTACTACATCTGTTATCGTCACCAACGGTATCAAAATGCCTTGCCTCTCATCTACTCTACTCCAGCGTTGGATGCAAGTCCAGACCCTGGAGGCCAGCGTCGTTGAATGCGTCAAAGCGACGTACAACCTCAAACCCAACGAACCTCGACGGGACCTTCAGCAGTTCATGTCGAGGTCACCATCAGAGCGTCTTCAAGGTGTTGAAGGCAGCCAAACTTCCACAACTAGTGTTGAAGACATTGTAAGTAGCAGGGTAACCGCCTTGTGGCACCTGCTAACAACTTTAGATTGGCGAGGTCAACATCACCATCAAGAAGCTGAGTGCACTTCGCCAGACAGAAGCGCTCGTCCAGTCGTGTCCTGCGACAGTGGAAGAAGGCCTTGTTAGCATCAACAGCATCATGAACGATCAAGTGTTAATCGATTATCTTCAGGTCGAACCAAGCCCACCGACCGACGACGTTCATGTGCTCACCCACGAGCCTCGCCGCGCCCCGGACCATGATGAGACAGACGCCCCAGTCCATGGACCAGTCAAAGAGTTCAACGACTGCAAAGCCTTGATTCTCTACCCCCGACGACCGCAACAGACGGGCATTTGGGTCCTTCCGCTACTCTCTCTGAACATCTTCACCAACGCCTTCGAGCCGTTTTGGAGCCTAACTGAAACAGAGCTCTACCGAGCCCAGAGCAGTTTGGGCATGATGCCAAACACGCCGGGCGCTGAGCCCAATACTGTTGTAGTGCATTCAGCAGTTCGGACAAACTTTGCGGATGCCTCTCCGCCGCCAAGCGTTGCGACGACTCCCATAAACCTATCTCCCACCCCACCCTCCGCCGCTCCGCGCTCTCTCGTCACCGCTCCGGCGGCTACGCCTGTTGGCTCATCACCTGTAGCTGCTATTGAGCAGCAGACTCCCGACAAGACGGAAGGCACTGCTTCGACTACCGAACGTGCTGAAGTCGAAGCAGTGAATGAGTCCACACAGCAGCAAGTAAACATTGCAGTTGCCCAGCGACTTCAACACTTGGCTGAAGAAATTGCTGGGATGAGGGAGGCGCGGGCACTGTCGCTCCACATCAATTCCGGCATTGCGACACGACCAGAGCCTACAGTTGTGCAACCATATATCCTGACACCAGATGCTGAGACGGATACCACCGATCTACAGCTTTATGTCAGCGTGGACACACAAACGAACGCGGCATCAGATCAGCTGCAGCCTATTGCCTCAGAGTCCGGGACGCAGGCCGTTTGTGAGCCTGAGACAATCACGGATTCTGTGGAGCACACCACTCAGGATATTGAGTACACTGTCTCTGGCGCCCAGGAACCCTCTCCTTCGGCCCCTGCGACGTCCACGCCACCCCAACCAGAAGAGGTTGCTGTAGCTCCTGAGACTTTACGACCTACGACACCGGCAAACCAACTGGACGACTTGGCACTGAGCGAGTCTGAGCCTACCTCTGATAGGTCTCCGGTGTTCAGCGAGTCTGAAGAGGATCAGACATACCCGGACTCACCGGCATCCACCTTCCTCACGGAATCAGACGACAGTGGGAAGCCCAACTGGAAGCCTCCGAGTCCTGAAGTTGTTTCGATTACAGAGTGGCTGGCCAAGCTTAACCTCTCTGAAGACCAGCGGAGGAGGGCCGTCAAGAAGCGGGGCAAGAAGAAGCGGGCCAGCAACACGTGGGGACGGGCCAATGAGGCTGCTGCCATGCCTCTGGGACCAAAGGCGCTGGACACAGATGGTATGAACCAACCTGAGGATCTGGCAGCAGGCCAGACTGAGCAATCCGCAGGGGATGATATCGTGGCAAACAGTCCACTGGACACTGCTGCCTCCGTTCGTCAAGAACCTTTGTTGACGGCTGAGGCGGGAACATCCAATGAACCTCCCCTGGAAACGCCGGTGTCTAACAGGACTCATGACACTGTCGATCCTGTCCCGGTAGGCGCGGATAACGCACAACTTTCGGCGTTGCAGCCAACGCTGCAACTCAACGAAGTCGACAATGTGGAGACACCGCGACCGGCCACCCCCGTCACTACGGTTATCACCAAGCAGACATCTCCACAGATTGGGCTAAAGCCAGAGCAGCCCAACTGCCTATCCAGCGAAAAGTCATCTCCGACTTCAATTTCAGTCAATGATGTAGAAATGACACCTTCCCCGGCGCCGCACGAAGTGGCCGGTGTCAGCGAAGAAGCGCTGGAAGCCGCGATGAACGCCCTCCCCGACTCATACTCGGAATTGGACGAAGTCGAAGAGGAGCAGCAAGAACAGTGAGAGAAACCGCTTCTACCTCAAAGTAGCGCTTTGGAGCGTCCCCTGCTGCATGCTACCGAGGCTCAATGGGCTGCATGGGACATGGGGTTCACAGAAGACGGGGTTATCTGTAGGTTCAATTAAGATCCAACCCTCTTTCAGAACTGACGCAATACAGACGACTTTGCAAACCGGCGTCAGAACAGTGAACTGATTTTTGGGGAATCCTCACGCCAGTCAAAATGGATGCTTGAGGAGGATGAGTGCCTTGCTGTCTCTGACCCCAGGAACGGGCCGGAACGCAAGAAGCTTGATTGCCGCAGTCGGGTAAGCATCGTTGGGGAGGACTATAAGGAGCGACGATATTGACTATTGCTAGTTCACGCCGGAATACTGGCAGGGATTCGTGGATGAATTCGATGAAATACTCTAGACTTCTCAACCCGCGTCTCGAATAACTCAGCTAAACACAACGACTCTTACCACGCCTGCACATGACACGTTAGCGCCTTACACCTTACGAAAGCGTTTGGTCTCGATCCTCCCGAACCCAGCGGATTTGCGAGGTGGATCCTAGGCCCCTTATATGCTAACTGTTATGGTGGCTGTCCGGTTTCTTACTGCGCCTCAAATTAACTTTCCCAGATCGATGTACCCTACAGTGTTGTTGAGATCTCTGGGAATAAGGCGCGTGGGCTGGGAGCGCTATGGGGTTGTTGATGTTGTTGGGGCAATTTCAGATGGCGGAGTTGAATTGGCTTTTGGTGATGACGGTGTGGGACTCATTGGGGTACGGTCTTGTGGTTTGAGTCTATGTCTGTCGTCTGGAATAGTCATGTGGGATATGTTTTGTATTAATGGGAGAACAGCATGAGTGGGGACCATAAGACCTTGACATTGCTACTGGTTATGTTGAACCTTTTTGGATGCAGAATTGATAACAGTATTGGGTTTCGTATATCCGTGCATTCTGCGCTCGAAGCCTACTAAAGAAGGGTATGAACTGGAATATAGCGCTGTATTGCGTACACAAGGAGCCTCAAGGATACGATGCGCCACTAAATCAAAGTCTACCCAAATCAGTGTATCAGTCCCTGTGTCTAAGGAACCCCTCTTCTCTTCTCGTCTCCTCAAGCCCAGCCAATTCTGTACAGATTATACCACTGCTCATCTCCCCTGCCTATACCCCTCTGCTTCTCCAGTCTCTCGGTGCTCAGAATCTTCAATATCTGGTCCCCCCGTCTAGGCGCATCCGCAGCTGAAAACGCAGTCTCAACAGTATCTGGGATACCTTCGAACTTCCCAACGCTTCGCACTGTGACCATCAACCAGAAAACCCCAGCAGGTGCCAGAAGTAAGCCAGCGCAGTCGCGTAACCATCTCGCGTGCTCCGGTGCGTATATAACATCGGCGGCTACCAGCATGTCGGCGGGTTTGTCCAATGGTGGAGCGAAAGACGGTGCTGACCAGTCGAGAAGAGCCGTCTTTACGGGTAAGGATTCATGTGAGGGGAAATTGGTTGATATGTTTGCGTGAAGGTTCTCAAGGACAGCCGGGTGGTAGTCTGTTGCTACGATGGTAGATTCCATGACTTCGAGTTGCGGTAGAAGTTTGGCGAGCGTAAGACTGACAAGACCGGTCCCTGCACCGAGTTCAACGATCAATGGCTCCGAAGGGAGAGTGTTGGGGTCGAAATGTGAGGGTGACTCGCACATGCGCCCAGACAGGATAATCGAAGCGCCCCAGCTTTGCAGTCCGACGTCTGTGTGATCAGTGCCGGATAGCGGTGCGTCGTTCAGCCGGACTTCGATCTTGTCTGTTGCATGAAGCCCCGTCGTAGGGAATTCAAAGTCGCGAATGAGCGCTTCTTCTGTATCTTCATCTGAAGCATCACTGAAAGATGATAAGATGAAAGCCGCCTCTTCCACTAGTGATATCCGCGTATCGTCCGATTCGAAAGGAAGTTCGTCTGCTCGCGCAATAAAGGAGGTAAGCCACCGTATTGCGAAGTCTCGTTCAAAACGGTCTGCACGGAGTGCGCTGTTGAACTCCTCGGCATCTACCGACTGATCCTCCTCTTCGTCCCGGGAGGCATAACCAGAATCAACAAGGTGACTTGCGTGAGGGGCCTTGCTGAGCAATGAGATGGGAACGCGAAGTGGACAATACAAACGATGAAGGTTGTTGAGTGCTTGTGCGATGTGCTCTTCTGGATTAGAAGTTAAAGACCGTACTGGACGTAAAGAGCTTGTAGGAGAGAGGCAGCGGCCAGCGCTGTTCATTTTGACGGGTATGAAGGAGAGTGTCGGAGGTAGAGAAAGAGTGCGTGTATGAGTGTCAGATGACGAGCGACATCGCCGATATTATAGCAAGGTCATATGGCTATAGATTAGTCCAGCACTACAAATTTTCTCCAGGACAGAGACACCGCCACTTAGTTCTCTTGAGGTTAGCCTTGGTGGAGCTTCATCGTGCTCTAGATGTCGCGCCCGGTCTACGGTAGAACGTGATGACCGACGAGATGCAGGCTTCGTCAATTCCGAAAGGACGTTTCGACGACCTGGGCCTCGACCAATGCATTTTCTGCGCGCGTGTCTCGTCGTTGTGTTGATGGGCAATGTCGTGGAGTTCGATAAGATGTTCTGAAGCTACAAAAGACAGGGATTAGCGGCATACACTAGGCCACTTGCAGTTCACGAGGCTTGGCAAGCCCCTACACTGCACTTTAGACCCTCAAATGCGACCATGCAGTCTCCCTGCGCGTATTCTGCTTTGATACAACGCTATGATCTTATAAGAAAGACACAAGAAGCAACGACCGGAGTACAAAGAGCAAGCTCTAAGTGAATACAAATTAGCGTCGGGCGAGCCTTGTGCACCGATATATAAGTTTATAATGAGAAAATTTGATATCGATCGTATTCAAACGCGTCTCGTTGGTGTAGTTGGTTATCACGTGGGTCTCATAGCACTCCTATGACTGCTTCTTAGAAGCGGACATCCCAAGGCCGCCAGTTCGAGTCTGGCACGGGACATTTCATTTTGCTTACGTATGGTCTCTTTTTTGGCCATGCCTTCCTCTTTCATGGCAGTCTGCCTGACCCTTTTCGCTATCTTCTACAATGCCAAAGCACCCAACAAGTGTGGGAGCTTAACCTGCGTCCATCTAGATTTATTGCCTGCGATGTTAGTTCGTTATCGACAGATGTACTGGCGGCTCGGCGATCTGGGTGGCTGACATCGCCTCTCGCAGTCCAAATCTTACCCAGGGCATCACGTCAGCCTCGTATCTACTCTTTCTTCGATGTCCGAGAACACCCAGCCAGCTTTACGCCCCATCTATCGCAAAAGTGCCGAATCTTAAGTTCCTCCGACCCCGAGGGTCCTGGGAACTTCGAAGTACGCCGTGAGTGCTTTTCGCTAAATGACAGGCAGCTGACGTGGAGTTAGAAACGTCGGAGCACTCCTGATGATTGGCCACCCCGCATGTCGTTGCAGCTACAACTGCAACGACTAAGGCCACTATGACATGTATCCGTTCCTCGATTGCATGGCCCGATTGACCCAAAAACCCGGGCAAGGCAATTGGGAAATAGAGTGTAACAAGGATCATAGTACGGTTAGGCGTTTTCATCGCCCCAGCAATTCGGTTCCAAAGTGGAATCAGCCGGAGTCTTACCACACCCTGCTGGCCACCTCTCACAGCCTCCGCCGCATGCAGAGTGCGGCGCAACATACTGCAGCTTCGCCGACCATGAACAGGTGTCCCATGTCCGTTGAGACCTGAGGGCAAACAGGGCTGGGTGTGGAGGGTGAGCATGACGTATCGACCCTCATAGTGAACCAGAGAACCGAAAATGCTTGGGTCTGCGCAGGCCCTGAGTTCTGTGCAAACCATATCCCCTGCCTCGCTGCTGACGCCAAGTGTGGTACCGGAGATCGAATTTGCGATGATAAAAGTCCAACGGGCCCCGGCGTAAGATGCACAGTTCTGATCAGCACGTCCCCGGTCCCCTTACACCCGTCATGTTTCTCACAACTCGACAGTTCCTCTCCGGTCTTAACCCAAGTCTCATTCCCGCTGGTCTGGCGCCAAAAGGAGCGGATCCCAGGATTGGCGGTGGTCCCTCATTGGGGGTATTTACGATAGTTCTGGAGAGCATTCTCATAAGCGTTGCTGTCGTCGCTGTTACTATGCGCACCATCTCGGCATGGATTAAACGCGATAACTCAGTGCGGCCAGGTGGCCTCCGGACAGAAGATTGTTAGCCATTCTTCTCTATGCTCCGTGGAACTTGGCGAGAGTGATGGTCTGACAACCTCTACAGGGGCGTCTCTCTTTGCTCTGGTTCTTGCGATCGGACAATCAGCCATTGTAATGAGCAGTAAGATATCTTGCACAATGTCAATAAATCTGAAGTGCTAATGAATTCGCAGCACACGAGTACCTGCGCCACCAATGGAACGTATCAGTGGCCATGTTGACGACGAACTACCTCAAGCGTACATTTGCCGGCAACATTATCACTTGGCCTTCGATTTTCCTCGCAAAGATCTCTATACTGTGGCTCTATCTTCACATTTTCCAGGTCAAAAAATCGATGCGATATGCGGTATATGCCGGTGCTGTTTGGGCTGCCTTCACATACTTTCCCAACGTAGTCGTCGCAGGCTACTGGTGCTCTGCGCATGTGGGCGAGCCTTGGGGTCTCAATGTCGGACTGAGATGCTCTGGGCTGCACCCATCTAGGGTGCTGATTGCAACCGCCACCATGTCAATCATCCTGGACATTTACATCTTTGTGTTACCAATACCGGTGGTGCTAGGACTGAATCTCAGTCGCCCGATGAAGTTCGGGATACCACTTGTCTTTGCTGCGGCATTTTTGTGCGTTCCATCCCCTCGTGTCCAACTGCTGGGACGTTCTGCTGACAGGAACAGTGCAATTATCGCCGCAGTCCTCAACCTCGTCTATCGTGTGAAGCTACATGTGTCGGACAAGAACGACCTGCTATGGCTCAGTGCCCAGTTATTCATTTGCAAGTAAGTCTAATCCAAAAGAAGTTATTGAAGCAGCGACTGGACATTAACAACGATGATCTCCAGTGCCGTGGAAAATTACGTATCTATTATCGTGGGAGCGCTGCCTGGGTGTAGCGCATTCTTCAAGACTTTTATTCGGAATCCGGCCGTTCCAAAATCTCTTTCGGCTAATTCCAGTGCGAGCAGAAGCAGAAAGAATCGTAAAGAGGAATTGAGCAGCCAAGGAACACACGATCTCGAGCTTCAAGACTTCATTCTCAACCCCGAGATGCAACACTCGTTCAGGGCGCAAGACAATATGGATAGACGCTCCAGTGAACAGCTTTCAACGATTAGCGCAAAGGGGAACGAACCAATGACTCGAGACCATACGACTAGAAGGATCCTGCTCTGAGAATGTTTTGGAGACCTACCTCGAGACGGGGACAATTGCATCCCTACGCCTCATGGTGGCGCACTTCGCTTTACCTTGTGGACATTCATTCTACATGTTCGCCGAATCGAGTACTACAGAAAAACAAGCTTTACATACACCTGTTGATCTCCCTACTTTTTCCAGCCGCCGCACCATGAGATTGAGAGGTTTCCTGGAGGTACCACTGCTTGAGGTCTGATTTCCTTCACCACCTTACAATATTGTTCGTGGCCCAATAATACCCTCTGACAAGAGCATAAGAACGAATACGTGAAGGTGGCCCGGAACCTCCTCTACCCTACGTATATAAGCGTTCGGAATCGAAACTACGATTGTTCGCACATTGCGAGAATTGCAGCGCGGAATATGCAAGGAAAGCGGCGTTTCTAAGGTTGATACGAGCCTTGCTGGCAGCCATCTGGCAGCGTTCGCGAACGTGGGCGGCGAGTTCTTGTCCCACCCAAGAAGAATGACGCGGTCGGTCGCAGGTTCCCCGGGGATTACAGCACAACTGGAAGACACAAATTAGGAGCCAAAGTTCTCATCGTACCCTAATTCTGTCAGACTAGACGTCTGTTAGAAGAACTGCAGGAGAGTTAAAATAAATTCTCCTAGAAAACCGATGTACAAGACTTGAAGCTACCCGTAAGCGCCCACATAGGGGGTTGAAGATAGTTAGCACCTAATGTTAACATGATTTTCAGGCTTTAAGATATCCTGCCAATGTTATAGTAAAATCTCGTAGCTAAAGTTAAGATTATGTTGGGCTTAACAACATGTTAAGATAATGTTAAGTGCGATAGCTGCGCGCAGCGCGCCTGCCTTCTCTCTGCGCCTGCCTTCCCTCTGCCTTCCCTCTGCCTTTACTGCAGAGGTAAAGGGGCAGAGGGGCAGAGTACGCTACTATGCTCTTAGCATCTCTGCGGCTGCTACCCAACTAGCTATAGCTAAAACCTGCTACAAAACTTACTCCTGTATACCCTATAGCTCCGTAGTGTTAATGTGTCAGATAGAACGAGCTTTGGTGATGTCACGAGAGGGACGAGCAGGGACGTTCAGAGCTTGCAAGGAAGCTTGATTGTGTTACTACGTACGATATCACGTGCCCAGTTGGGATACAAG
>MU006629.1:0-25478 GCA_010093795.1 Sporormia fimetaria CBS 119925 | reverse complement strand
GTTGTGACGGAGACGTTGTGACGGAGACGTTGTGACGGAGACGTTGTGACGCTGGTGGTGGTTGAGATCCGTCACTGCAGTTACTATCCAAACATACAGTCGTCTCTGGCGGAACCGAAAGGAGGCGCCATACCCGAAGAGGAAGTCACAGGTGGACACGTGGTAAAACACGGATCGAGCTCTGTGGGCGTGTTCTTCATCGGATGCGGGGAATATAAATCAAGGACTTCGATTGTAGGATAAACTATCCGTATCCTCCGCTAGGTATTCAGAAGCAGATTGCAGAAAAGGGCCAAATGCTCGAGCCCTGTGTTGATGGTGATGCGGGTCGTTGCTACTTCTTTTTCCTCTTGGAGTTGCTTGACTCAGACCGGATCGTCGTCATGGACAGCTCCTTCACCACGCCGTCCACCGGAAGGAAGATACCCTACAGGTTGTCCAGTGGGTTGTGGAGAATGGTGCGCCTATCGACGAACTCAAATACGAAACGGATCCAATAGGATATTTGTGGCGCGAACCATTGGGCCTTGGTACACCACTCCACCGAGCTGCGGAGTGGGGAAGAAAGACATTGTTACGTACTTGTTGTGTCACGGGGCCAACTGTCTGAAAGAGGACAGCAGAGGCAAGACACCGCGGTTTTGGGCGGAAAAAGAGGGCCACACAGACGTGGCTCTCATTCTCAAGGAAGCAGAAGACCGTTCATCCGCCTTGAACACTGGGGTCTTCGCAGGGAAAAGCCGGTCATTGATTTAGAAGATAGTGATATCCCAATCCTGCTGCACTCGTTTTTAGTGTTTTAGTCTAAGAATGAACAAGCAAAGACCGTTGTGTGTATTATGCGTACCCCTCTTTCTGGTAAGGAATAGAGTGCACACAGTAGAGCAATAGGGCAAGATAATTATTGCCTTCTATTCAGTTCGGCTTTCGTTACAAGACGCTAGCTGACGAGTTCATTGTTTCTGGCATCCAATCAGTCTGTGTGGCTCTCATTCTTAAAGAAGCAGAAGGTCGTTCATTCGCTTGAACACTAGGGTCTTCGAAGGGCAAAGTCGGTTATTATTTTGGAGGATAGTGCTATCCTAATCCTGCTGCACTCGTTGTTTAGTGTTTTGGTCTAAGAATGAACAAGCAAAGGCCCGCAATGCATAGCAAGTCTATACTATAAGCTGGCTATACAAACAGAACCAGAACAAAGGACTATGTTATGAGGACGAGTGCGAGCAAAAGCTCCTTAGCCTAACAGAGAATAGCAATCCAGACGCACTTCATTGGTGCCACAGACAAAAGAACAAATTACTAAAAGGGCAAACCCAAGAGGAGACCAGCAACGGCAGGCAGTATGCTTGAGATCAGTTGGTACCCTCCACTGTCGAACTCTGGGAGGAAAGAAACTGGACTAAACGTGGCTCTAAAACCTTGTGTGCTTGTATTGTGTTGGGTGCTGTTGAGGTGCGCGGGACAAAACCTAGAAGGCGCGGGGGTGACAAGTGGAGCATTGGAGCCATTTACATTAGATTGGAACTCATCCAACTTCTCCCCAGGGTTGAGTGCAAACACCATACCAGACTGGCAGTGAGATTTTGGTGATATCTGTGCGCAAAAGAACCACTGCGGATCCTTTGTAGTGACTTGGTAGTCGACTAAGAATCGACCACTAGCATTGACTGGATTGAATTGCTGGAAGCCAGTGTCAAATCCAGACCTGTTGTTGCATGGTTGCTCAAACGAGCTCTGCGTAAGGGTATGGTTAAGTCTGTAACCTCAACAAGATCTAGATGTGAGACACTAGTAGATACAAGGGGGGGCAAATGCGAGACAGTTGGTGTTGAATTCCACCCCGCATTCGTGGGGAGGACGCTAGAGGCAAGAAGAGAGGATGTAACCGTTTGCAGAGAAAACATGTTTGCCGGACCTTTAGCACTTTGAAGCGTACTGACTGCAATATGTATGCAACAATCCAGTTGGATGATAGAAATTCAAAAACCGAACTCGACTCATGTTCAGGTCGTCACCACGATTTTTGGTTTTTCGAATCTCAAATCCCAAAACCCGCCCGCACCCTAGGTCTCGTACAGTTCTCAAATCTCGCTTCCTGTTATACGATTCTCAGATCTCGCTTCGTGACTTACAATCTCATATCTCGCTTGCTGACCCACAATTCGTCAATCCCGCTTTTAAACTGAAGAGGCGTATCTAGCTCAAGTTGTCTAAGGCTATCAATATATATAAGTCCCCATACGTCCGAACTACAGCAGCAGAAAATCTAGATATCACCATCAACTGCCAGCCTCCCGTCACCGTACCGTATCCAAGACACACTCTCGGCTCTAGTATTTACAATGTCTCCAGCCATTAGTAAGGATAACGCCGTTGTTTCCGGATTTCAAAATGCTTATCTCCTGCTAGATAAACAAGGCAACCTGAACGGTTCGGTTACCTCGAGTAAGCAGCAAACCGCTGGAGCCACAGATGCTGATTTGGAGGGACAAGAGATGAGCTCAGAAGCTGCTGAAGATGTGGAGAAGATGCAAGCTAAACAGAAAGCTGAGGAAGCTGTCAAACGGCAAGATGCTCAGGCAGCTGCCGACCTGCAAGCTGCTCAGGCAGCTGCCGACCTGGAAGCTCAGGAAGCTGCTAACCTGCAAGCTCAGGAAGCTGCCACCATGCAAGCTCAGGAAGCTGCTAACCTGCAAGCTCAGGAAGCTGCCAACATGCAAGCTGCTAACCTGCAAGCTGCTCAGACAACTGCGGATAATGCTGAAGCTACACAGGAAGAGAATGTCGTCCACGATTCGAGAGCCGCCAAATCTGCTGGATCAAAGAAACCTCCCAATCTTGCTAAGGACGCTTTGAAGAAATCTTCTGGCATAAATACAAGATCCTCCCATGCTAGAAAACCCAAAAAAGACAATGGCCGAATAGAACAAGTGAGCGAAGCATATGCCAAGATGGCCGCTGGTCAAGGTGTGGGAGCAGCCGCAAATGTGGCAGAGGACGAAGAGATGGAAGACGTCATGGACATTGACCCGGAAACTTGGCAAAACGCCCCACACGACCCTCACCCGCACCTAGTGCAAGGTTTTCGGGTACAGCGCGGGTCAGACAGCCAGCATTCAGGTCCCCCCCGTAAACATGTGTCGGATGATGATGATGAAGGAGACCCTTCGTGGACTCATACCGGCGAACCAGAAGACATCCCTCCCCGTGGATCAAAAACAATGGCCTGGGGAAGGCGAGGACACAGCAAGTTCTATATCAATCGCAAGGGCCCTGCAGCTACTGGTTATCATCGAATTGAATCTCGACCCATCTTTGAAGAGGGTGAGACGATCGACTGGCTTCATAATCCTCCAGATGAACTGTGCGTCTCCAATGCTGAGAACCGTATAGGTGAGCACAAGTACGGGAAAACCTACCGTTATACGCTTAAGGATTTCCATGGAATCTATGGTGTTGCTTTCAAAGCCCAGATGGAGAAGACATTTCCCGGGGGTAACATTCAGGAAGGGCGAGCATATGAGCTACTCAACCAGGCCAGGTACGAAGAATGGAAGCACACAACCGGACGCAGGCCAAGATTCGTCCCTTGTTATGTACGTGTGGGGTGGAAGACAGGCGATGGCAGAATAGTCAGTCGTGGGAACTTCGAAGTGCTCTACAAGTTCCTGTAAGGTTGGGGGTGGAAAGAACAAACGATGCTGTTTATGACGTGGCCAAACAGCACTACGAAAGACAAAAAGAGAAAGAGGGAGGAGACTCTAAAGATTACCCTAGTAGTAGGGAGCCCACGCCCGTCTACCCTGCTCCGCACCACCGAGAGCCACTGTCGCCCCCCACGGTTGATATTCGACCCTCAGTTGAGGATCCCAGGCATTACCAGCAACCTCCCGCCACCTCGTACAGAGATACGTATCGGGAGCTGACCCCAGGAACCCTCCCCGGAAGCCGGGCAACAACCCCAATGGTATCGCAGAATGGCCCCTCCCAAAAACTATCGGACGAGGATGCCACAATCAAGGTATTCACACAGATGTACCTCGACGAGTACAAAGCGTCCACTATGCTCGAACTCCCAGCTAACGCAAAGGCTGATCTCATGAAAACTATACTAGACTTTAAGAAGTCCGTCAACGTGTAGACTGACGGGGTGCTATGGATAAGGCTGCAATCAACGGAAGAGGTTTGCTTGTATCTCGGTTTGTTCAAATTGTCAAATTCACAATGGAGGTAGTTAGATAGAGAGCAATCAATGTAATTGGTACGCCACTGCAAGCAGGGCTACCGAGTTTGATTTGACGCGAAACCATGAGTCCCATTCTCCTCTCTATGTCTTGAACACGACTGCTAGCCGAATCCATAGCGCAATGGGTCCCAATCACCCAGCCCTGTACGGGAGATCCCTACCCTAACAAACTACAAGAAGACCAGCTTCTTCCGATGATTTATACGTTGCAGTTGCGCCTGGAAGCCTCGTCCGAGAGTGGAGCTCCATTTCCTGCATCTCCCGCACAATTGCTCGCTGGAAGTAAACTCACGCCCACGATTTCAATTGCAGTAGGTTGATCGGGCTTCTCGGACCTATTCAATTCTTTCCTCACCTGTCATAATCTTGAGTTGCGACTTACATCCCTACAGCAACCATTATGACCTTTGCGCTTACTGATCCGCATACCACTGGCAGTGAAGGGAAGTGTTGGGGTTCATATTTGTGTGAAGCACGCAATTAACCCTTGCACCCTAGGCGGTGGTACACATATTGTATTATACGCTGGCAATCAGCGCGCTGTGGGACGTCGACCATGCCACAACACATGTTCCGCGTGGCGATTGGTAACGTGCACTCGCTTAAGGTTTCTCGAGTTGCGTGCCAGAATCTCTCCAATCGAGCTCCAAAATCCGCAAATGTTTGAGAACGCAAGCGTGACAGCCAAGAACTGCACCTCTTTTTCCCAGATAGTCACACTCGAAATACACCAAAATCTGAGGTGGAAAGGAATACCAGCACTGTAGCATCTGGACCTGCTGTCCGATGCCGCCTGAAGATGATAATTGATCTATTACACAGTTGCAAAAGGCGGTAATCAAATGCGTTGCACGAGGTGGAAACTTTGGCTGGAGACTCCGCGCTGTACAACGCTGCGACGTCTTTACTGTAGTACCCTAGGGTACCTGCGGCGGCCAATCAGCACTGGCTCCAATTCTGCGGTCAGCACACGGATACTTTCGTGGAAACCTACTAAGTTATTCCAAAAGTCTCAGCGAGGTTCTGCATGGCTCAACTTCTTTTACTTCCCCAGGACAAATGGCACTACCCTTACTGCATGCTCTGCGGTGGGGGAATCGACAAAGAAAGTGTTAAGACTTATAGGGCTCTAGGAACACTTCCCAACCAAGAATGTCTCATGCACGACGACCCTGTATTCGAAGATGGTTGGATTCAAGTAGGATCTTTCAGGTCTTCAAGGTTTCGGTGTATCGGTTCCCTTCCACGACTCTATTCCATATATCCAGTGCAAAAGGAGGCATTCATGATAAGACTCGGCCTTTTTCATGGTAAGGTTCAGGCAGTTGAGTTGGGATCGAAGTCTGGCAAGCGAATTAGTCACGGCGAAAATGGGAATGAGGACTCAGGAGTACGCCAATAGCAAAGCTAGGTAGGGAAGCAAGGAAGCGATGAGTGAAGAGCTTGCACAGCTTCCTACCCTACTCTAGGGTACTGCACGACACTCCTTCACTCCCCGTCTTACAGGCACTGCTCAAGCTGTTTTGTTTGCAGTCACGAGGATGGTGCCGAGCCACTAGGAACTCGTACTAATAGCTACCCTAGGTATGCGTCAGCCAATTAGGGAGAACAGCCCCAGCCCGTCCACTGACGGAAGAGCCCAACCATTGGAAGCGCGCCTTCCCGTTAACGCCACACGGACGCGCCTACACCCGATAGCGAAACCTTGGTTCCGGCATTTAGGCAGACGCTACCCCTCTTTGCAGCCCACCCACTTCCACTTGTTTTAGTCTGCCTCTTTGACTAATACTTCCGACTGTGATTGCCTTGCCCTGTATTCCCTTATTTCGAGAACAACAACGAGTTACATTGCACTTAAGCACACTTTCGCAGCAAGTATGGAGGGCAAGGCTTTACCTCCAGTCCCGAGTTCCTATCCTCTCCGCTCTGCAACGCCTGTGGAAGTCTCTGAATGCTATCAGGCCGCTTGTGAAGGAGATATTGATCGTGTCAAATCTCTAGCCCAACTGTTCCTGTCAGAGTCATCCAAAGCCAATGCCGAACCTAATCCGAAGTGGCTGTATGGTTCGCTTTCCATTGCAATTCAGAATCAAAACCTTGATATCGTGCAGTTCCTGCTCGATATAGGGGTTGTGGATGGGGACCTTCTAGCTGAAGACGCTGTACGTGCCCGGGCGTTCAAGGTCCTCGAACTCTTTGTCGATCGTGGATGGGATATAAACAAACCAATGGGTCGTGGTAGGCCGCCAATGTTGAGGTGAATTTCCACCACCTTTTAGTACGATCCTTGCTTACAGCCATCTAGCATTCCCCTCTGTAATGCAGATATGGAAATGGTTGTTTGGTTCCTTAACCACGGTGCCAATCCGAACTGCCGGTGCGATTGGGATTTGACTCCTATGTCAGAAGCGATGTACGATGCTCCCCTAGACTTGATAAAATATTTGTTCTCTCGAGGTGCAGATGCACGCTATGGACAGCTCCTTCACCACGCCATCCACCGGAAGGAAGATACCCTACAGGTTGTCCAGTGGCTTGTAGAGAATGGTGCGCCTATCGACGAACTCAAATATGAAACGGATCCAATAGGATATTGGTGGCGCGAGCCATTCGGCCTTGGTACACCACTCCATCGAGCTGCAGAGTTGGGGAAGAAAGACATTGTTACGTACTTGTTGTGTCACGGGGCCAACTGTCTGAAAGAGGACAGCAGAGGCAAGACACCGCGGTTTTGGGCGGAAAAAGAGGGCCACACAGACGTGGCTCTCATTCTCAAGGAAGCAGAAGACCGTTCATCCGCCTTGAACACTGGGGTCTTCGCAGGGAAAAGCCGGTCATTGATTTAGAAGATAGTGATATCCCAATCCTGCTGCACTCGTTTTTAGTGTTTTAGTCTAAGAATGAACAAGCAAAGACCGTTGTGTGTATTATGCGTACTCCTCTTTCTGGTAAGGAATAGAGTGCACACAGTAGAGCAATAGGGCAAGATAATTATTGCCTTCTATATCCATAGCGCAATGGGTCCCAATCACCCAGCTCTGTAGGGGGAATCCCTGTCTCTGTATCTGCAGGGAGGAGGTAATGGATCCGAGAAATGAGATGGGTGAGGCTGGATGGAGGGAAGGTTGCAAGAATGAGGGCGTGGTAAATGGGTTCCATGAGACAGGTCCTTATGGGGAAAGGGAGAGGCTGGAAGAAAGCAAAGTGGCAACATTTGAAATTGGAAGATAAAACAAGAACTGCTATTGAACGCTTTCTATGGGAGCTGCATGGGTGGACTTTTTGCTGATGTTTGGCCTGCAACACATAGCCAATCTACCCTAGGCTCAGGGTCTGGGATTCCATCGGTCATTCAAAAATACATATGCCGGATTTGCGGTTGAGACAAGATACCAGCCGTTCCATCTTACCTCGGCAGGGTTATGCTTCCACTTGTTCTGGATCCAACCGCCTCCTTTGACCGCCCCCGCCCATATGTAAGCAGAGTTGCGCGTTGAGACATAGAACTGGCCGTTCCATTCTGAATTGGAAGGCTGGTTTGCCGGATTTGCTGAAATGGACGCGGCGGGCCTAATGATCGGCGTAGTCGAAGCTGAGACTGAGTTTGCTAAGGTCGACGTGGCCGGTGTGAGAGTCCGCATTGTCGAAGCTGAGACTGAGTTTGCTAAGGTCGACGTGGCCGGTGTGAGAGTCCGCATTGTCGAAGCTGTGGCGGACGTTTCTGATGGCTGAATCGACCCCTTGGATATAGTTTTGACAAGTCTGTCCTCCACCTACACCTGTATTGTAGAGCCGCTACCGTCCACGAAGATAGAACCGCTATCTGGGCTCGGCTGGTACCTCGGATCCTGCCGTACGTCATAGTTGTTAGACGTGTCGACGGTCAACCCTTCAGCCTCTAGCTTCGTGCATATGATGCGTTGCTGGTCGGGAAGGGCGATTTCACCTCCGGAAATAGCGCAGACAACCAACGAGTCCGACTTTGGGAATAAGTTCTGGTCTCGGCAAATCCGGAAATAAGAGATGAAGTCAGTCATGAAGGCTTCAGTGTGTCTTTCTCCCGCATGTGGATCATGGAGGTCGTGCTCAGTCGGATCCGAGCGGGGCGCGACGTGTCCAAGTATCCCCGCCACTGAAGACAGAATGAGAATGGAAGTGCATGCATTTAGATCTTCGGTTATGAACCTTCTCTCCTTCGAATGCTCCTTTGTTTGGCCGCTTGCTTCTGTTTAAGGTTTCTCGACACAACCTCTTTGACCTGCTCAAGTGTCACACCTGACTTCGGCGTTTGTTGGCAGCTGGGAGAATCTATGGTGTAGTTGCCCCAGGGTGTATTCTGTTAGCCCGTAGTGTGATTCATCGCGTTCTTCGTCCGACAACTGGTTTGAGGCGCAGCAGAATACACAACAAAGGCACAGACTAGAAACATGTTCAATTGCAAAACCTAGACGCCAAGTGCATACAAAATACTTCTGACTAAACCAGCTAGTCAGCAGAGGCGTGAACCGAGTGATCAGGTCTTTTAGTTTCGTCGCTTTCGCTGATCTCGATCACGCCCAGAGCCCGAGCGTTTGGCAGTTTTCCCGTAGGTCGGATCATCCATCGAAGTGTTGGAGTGATCGGACACGTCCTTTCGCACAGTGCGAGAAGTCCAAGTCTGCTGGCTCGCTTCTGTGTCTGAGATCACATCAATAGCCACAGCTTGTGGAACTCCTGAAGTTCCAACGGCGTTGTCAACACGCTGAGACGCCACTCTCTGGTTCGCCTCCCGGATCATCTCGTCCCTCTCCTTTTTGCACCAGTCACGCGCATTCCGATAGGTACGAGTTCCTTCTTTATATGACTCTATGGAGTCGTCCATGGCGACTGAACGAAGCTTCGTCATATGATACGAAGGAGGGCCGCCGGGTTGACCAGGAGCTTCGACATGGGAAGTATACAACTTGAGTGTACCTTGACAATATGTCGCACTCAAAGTGTGCGCTTTGCCGTCATAGGAGTGTTTCTCCTTTCCGTAGGATTGCAATTTGTGCATGGCCCTGGCCCCGAGTGCCGACTCGTAAGTAGCTTGTCGTTCGGCTACCGCTGGTGAACCATCTGGTCCCTTGACAGCAAAGAAGAAATTGGGAGCTACGGGAAGATCGCTCTCGGTCGAAGGAACGATGTAGCCTCCAAGGTCGTGACGAGTGCTTTTATGAATTTGTTCAGGACGCGCCCCATAGTAAATGTCTGGCTTCGCAGATTTGAGATCATTGCTTTCCGTTAAAGGTTTGAGGTTGTTGAAGAGAATGTCTCCCGAACGACATCTGCCATCCGGAATCTTGCCTTCGATAAGGGGAACGATGGACTCAGACACTTGCTTTTCCTTCCGGGCATCCACATCAGCTTGCCAATAGGCCTCAAATTCGGATGTAGACGGTGACGCGGATTCCCGAGGCCTTGCCAAAACCTCGCGCAGCTCTTTGTGATTCGTGGGATGTTTCGAGGCCTCCCCTGTAATAGGGTCCCTATAACCAGCAGTATACACACCCCCATCAACGAGTTTCTGGCAAAAGTCACGATCATACGCGCTACTCGTGCGCGCGGTGATCGTGGTTCCTGAGGATCGCCGACCGCTTAGGAAGGTTGACTTGCTCGAGCTCATAGCTACTGGGGGCGAGGAGGTAGGCGCGGGGCACTTTAGACAATGTTAGCTTGAAGACTGTATTGCTATGTCGCTCCCGCGAATCATACATTTCGTAAGTCCGACAGATCTGGACCACCACCTCGCGCAAATTTCTTTATATCCTCGAGAACCCTTGGGTTGCAGATACCAAGGTATTCAGGTACGTTTGTAACGAACTGATGGTACGATTGCGGCTGTTCGTGCTGGCCGAGTTTCGGTCTCTTCGAGCGAGGTTGGGGTACGTCAGTGAGAAGGCGTTTGCGAGACTTAAGCCGATGCGTTTCAACCATAGAGTGATCCTGAAGCGCACACAACTGATTTTGTGTAGAGAGAGGTGAAAGTAGGAGGGGACAGTACCCCTTATAATGTGTGTTTCCTTCCATTGCATTGTTGGGGGAACCTCGGAAGGCGAGAGGTTGAGGTGTTTCAGGGTTGAGTTCATAGCCTTGGCAGCGGCAAGCGCGCCATTAGCTGCGGGGGCTGGTCGTTGAGTTCATAGCCTTGGCAGCGACAAGCGCGCCGCTAGCTGCGGGGCCGGTCCTCCCGGTGCCATGTTGCATGCCGACCCACCATTCCAGCTGTTCAAGATATTCGCCTTTTCCAAGTACGGCTCAACGTCACCTCATCATCGCTATGCCTCGAATCCTGCGCAACTCACGCGCAGAAACCGTGCGCAGTGCCGCCAATCACTCCATCATGCAGTGGGAAAGATTTAGTGTAAGAAGTGGCTATACCAATAAGCTCGGGCTCATAGTATACAGACTATCAGTTATGAGGAAGCGAGGGGACTGCTTCGAGACAGCCCCACCATGAACTGGCGCGCCGTGCCTGCATCGGACAAGGAGATCATTATGGTTCGGGTGAACTCCCGGCTTGCCGATGAGGGGATACCTCAGGTTGCGGAAGACGTGTTTCTATGGCGGATGTCGATGGCTGTTCGCGCCGCGAAGAATGCCGGTCTGTGGCAATGGAACAGCTAACGCATCAAGCTAACCTCTCTCCAGCGAATAGAGAAGCCGCAGTGCTGAACACCAACACGGCAGCCCGTCCTTTCGATCCAGTGAGGGACTGACCTCGCCGGGGTGGTACGAGCACGCGCCTGCGTTGCAGTCTCTTTCAAGGTTACTGACGGTGGGTCCATGTACCTAGAATCACATCGGATTGAATCGCATCGTATCGCTTCGCTTGGAAAGCGGTCAGCCCCCCACCGTTCAGGGGCATCCTTACCCTACTGCCTGCCCTAGCTGCAAGGTGCTGTCCCGTCAAGACAGCTACATCCCTGCAATTTGTCCTAGATAGTGACGGGGGGGAAGGGAGGAGAGATGCAGTCAAATGAAGCATTACTGTTCTCATTATGTACGTTGTGTTATTGATTTGAAACCGATGCCAAACAACCTTGCAGCTCTAAACAACCCTGCAACTCCAAACAACCCTCAAATCCAAACAAATCTGCATTTCCCCAGCCCATTCGCCCTCAACTGAATCTTCAGGGCGCTCTCTTCAGGGCGTCCAACAAAAAAGTAAACAGTCGTTGATCTGGAGACAGCGTGCGAGGCGATAGGAAGGCTGAGATATATAATATGACAGTGGGTGCCATATAAACCATCTTAATCAAACAACTTATCTATCAACTCACTCGTTGCCATGGTCTCTACACCTACTTTGCCTGGGATGGCAGCTCTCCTAGTCTCAATAGAAGTCCCCCGTCCTATTTTGCCTGGGATGGAAGCCCTCCTAGTCTCAGTTGGAGGCCACTGTGAGATTGATCCAACTGCTCCCAAGACAGACCGCCATACAACAGCGTCACTCCAGTAGGTCCGCCAAGCAACAGAGAAGGAGGAGAATGAAATTTTCCGCATGGATCGCGGGGTTGAGGAGGAGCGTCAAGAAATGGATCGCTGGCGTGACGAGGAGCGTCAAAAACTGGTTCGTTGGCGTGACAAGGAGCGTCAAAGACTGGATCGCTGGCGTGACGAGGAGCGAGAGTTTCAACGCTCGTTGATGAGTCGGCTTGCGACGCAAGAATTTGCGGCTGCGATCAGCGGTGGGGGAATGATGCTGGGGGACCTGTCAGTTTACACAGGCAACCCGATTGCTCGCCAGTCTGATCAGGAGAACTGTAACCTCAAGGTCGGCGGAGTCGCCAATTTGGGAGCGGGGCCTTGGTCACCGACAGTGCAGGGTGGCTACTTCTGTGGGATCGAGACGGAGATGGAGCTTGCAGTGGAGGAGGAACAATACATGAGCGGAGCGCTGTCGGCGGCGGAGACTTTTGACAGCATTATGGGTGCAGAAAGTGGGTTTTAGAATCCCAGAGTGCCCCTAGGGTGGTGGAAGAAGTGGGTGCCCCGAAGGACGGGTTCGGAATACACAGTGTGTTCTCGTATACTTGAGTGTACAGTTCGAAACAGCCCCTGGGAGATTACAAAACTCCGGACTACAGTATTCTATGTACAGACTCTGCTCCATGGACACTTTTGAATTGATATCGACGATGGCGGAGGTGACGGTGGAGACTTTGGAACACAAGTTGATGATGGCCGTAATGGTAGAGGTTTTGTTGGAGGAGGTGACGGTGGGGGAGGCCATGAAGATGTCAGTACAGATGTTGGCGGAAGTAGCGATGACTCCTTCGGTGATAGCAGTGGCAGTGGTGGGGATGGTGAGCGAGGCCTGAGTTCCTGGGGGTTAGGAGGTGAGGGCATTGCAGAATGTAGCGATGGTGAGCGTTCCGAACATGGCGCGAACATGGTAACCTGCATCTCATTCGTTCCAAATACAGGCCAGGCCATAGTATTTTTTCTTGAGAAAATGAAGTTCAGTTCCTCAATTTTCCCGACAAGTTTCTGGCTAAGGACTCTTATGCGCAAATTCGGTTGCCAACCCTCTGCGTTTTCTAAGATTTTTTCTGCAACGCGCGTATTTGGTACCCGAAACGTAACATAGTCATAGGCTGAGCCCTTGCCGCGAATCATTTGGGGATATAACATTATAATTGATACTACGCAGTGCTCTGAGTTGGTTGCAGATGAGTTGGTTACGTGTGAGCTAGGTTGCATGTGATTTTAGCTTATTTGAGAACGGTGAGGTTTAAGAGAATAAAACTCAAGGCCTCACTCAGGCTCTGTCTTCTACAATATGGAAATTGAGTTCCTTGTTTCCTGAACTCGACGTTGGGGGTTCATTCCTTTGGGGAAACTCCGAGTTTTCAATTTCCATAATCCGGTTCCCGAAAGCGGAAAACCGTATTCAACCCACAGTCTGTGTAAGTGGAGACCCCCTCAACAAAGCGGTCTATCAATTTCTTGTATGCCTAGACTATCTATATAAATGGACACTGTGGCCACCAATAAGGCGCACAACTTACCAACATCTCCAGCTATGTATCGAAAGCTTTTCGCCTTATATGTACTCTGCTCTGTCTCACAAGCGGATTGGCTCCCGTTCGACCACTCTTTACCGTGCTTGTTGAACCCTATGCTGCCTGCAGCAGCTGGCGATCTTCTCAGCTTTAGGTACGTTGTACTGTACCAAGCCAGAGATGATGTACTAACAACCGTAGAATCTTCAACTCGAGGAATGCTACCTGTGAGGCAGTCTTGAATTTTGCCGATCCTGCTCACCTCCCTATTACGGTAACCGTGTCACCAGAGGATTGCGCAGGAGATCAGATTGCGTCGTTTCCCATTCCCCGAAACTCTCCCAATGGCACCTTAGCTATCCAATGGAGATGCCTTGGGCAAAAGACTATCTCCTGCGTATTGCTAGACATTAGCAATAATAGCGAGGAGCCTGTAAGGTTGGAGATGGCAGATGACGACCCTACCGCGAGTCTTCAGTGCCTCAATGGGACGCAGGCTTTACGGCGCTTTACAAATGAGCTGTCCACAGATGTGTCGCGTCTTCCTTCTGAGCTTTCTACGTCTGCTGCGGTTCCTTTTCCAACAACAACATGTGAGTAGCGCTTGGACAAGATCTCTGCATCAACTAGGACAGCGTCGGATGTTGGTTCCTCTAGTACTCGCAATACAAGGCGCGCGGTGGAAGAGGGAATGGAGTGAAGCAGAAGCTTTCTGAATAGCGCATTGAGAACGGCAAATAATACGCTTTGAAAAAGGGGATTCTTGACACTACAGTGAAGGCCAATTGAATGTGCTCCTACCCGACGTGATGACGTACTCTTATCAAGCATAAGTCGAGCTTTGCTTTGACGGTATTGGCTCCTTGTTGACCTTCCCGCCCCATTTGCCCCCACGTCTTCTTAGCATTCACAGGGTGTTTGTTGGCATTTTCCAAGTTATAGATAAGCTGCCTGCAGCTGGCTGAGACAGAAGTAAACCGTGTCTCCTACCTGCCAACTGGAACTCATCTTCCTTTCACCCGCTTGTGCTCTCAATGAAAGAACAGGGGAACTCTAAGGATGCATCCATCCATCTCATCCACTGTACGTTCGAATTTGTTACAAAGAGTCCTACAGTTTGCATTGACCTTTTCTAGACAAAGCTAAACATAACTTGTACGAATCCATGGTTAGGACGACCGACCCACAAATGTTGATGCAAACATGTGGAAAAAGACGAGATCAAATCAAGGAAGGGAGGAAATTGTCTAGAGAGCGACGAGAATTGTTTCAGGAGGTAAGGAGGCAATTGTCCACGGAGGAACAGCCCCTTTCCACGGAGGAACAACCCCTTTCCCTGAGGCAAAGAATGAGCAGGTTCATTGCGTTCACCAGAGATAAATGAGCACACCCTCATGTGTGAAGCAGAGTAACCTGCCTCTGCGGCCGCTACATTCATGTCTACCGCTCAAGTTGGAATCCCATACCCGCTCTATTGTCCACTGCCTCCCAGCTGATCCTCTGTGCCTTCGTACGCGACTAGGCTTCATTGTTGACGTGAAGTCGAGCGACACGGCAAACCCGTTTGATGTCGATTAAGCCGCTGGATACTAGATACATTCGTTAGCCATAGGAGGACAAGTAGTTGAGAAGGGTGCTGTACATTTCGCAGTTCATGGGGATCAAGATCCGTGCCTCTTGGGCTGGGGTGGAGGCGGTTTGGGTGTTCCAGTAGTGTCATAAGCTCCGCGGCCCATGTTGCTGCTCTCAGGATTGCAGTAAAATTGACATTGTAAGGTAGGAGGGGTGCTCGTCTGCTTTATACATCTAGCTACGCTCTACAAGACTTAGGCGGCACAGTCCACTTGGCCGCACGCTGCAACTTACTGCGATCTTGCCCCAGGGTGGTCTAGTAGTGGATGACCGCTAGCGGCAGCAGAGCGGCGGAGTGCCGACGAAGGAGATTGTGTGCTCAGCGAGTTGGATCAGTCGGAGTGATGAGGAGCGGGCCCAAACCAACCGCACCTTCTTCTTGATAGCGGGGAGAGCCGTCTTGGAGGTTCCTGGATTGTTTGCGCCTGAGTGTCATTGTGCATTGTGGTGATAAGTCATTTGACAACTGCTTCCAAGGTTCAAGTTCATCCGGACCGTACATCAGTTGAGCATGGCGATGCGTCCGCGGCGCTAGACAGCGCGAAACTGGTATGTGATTTCATCTGAATTCTACATGGCCTAGCAGCAATCGATAGGCTAGTGATCAACGTGTGCAGAGCACTGCTGACTAGGTGTAGCCAGCCAGTCCGCCCCTGACGGCGAAGAGAATGCGAGACCGCGCCCCTTTGACCCGGTCCGAGACCTTGCTCACAGTTCGCATGGGAGTGATCCTGTTTTCTTTCCATTATCGTTTCGCATGCAGCCATCTCCTCTTCTTGCCTGCAGGGTTGGGTCACTCGCCCTCCACTGTACCGTCCACCCTGCAGCGATTGTCTGATCAATAGCATGCCTTAGAATGGCGTCTGTGGATCGATGTATTTTGGGAACCGCCCGCTGTGAAGATTTGGTGACACGTCGCCACCGTCACGCTGTGCTGCGGCCGTGGGATTGCCGGACATGGAAGTGAGGAGCCCGTTGGAGGGTGGGAGGGAAGTGTGAGGTGGAAGGCAGGCGTTCCCCTGCACCCACTTAACTCCAGTGCAGGAGCCAAGAGTCATTGCCCTAGGGTACTTGCCGGATGCAAACTTCGCACTGAGAGGGAGGCAGAAGGTTAGGTGGACAGTACTGTATTGACTGAATGACTGTAGCTATCTACCAAGTGTGGCTTATCTTCCTCCATATGCACGAACAGGACTATATTCCTTTCTCCTTAGGAGGACACTTACTTGCCCTTCTCGCAAACTCCGTGTAGTGGACCGTACATCTGGTTTTAAATAGTAACTGCAGCCTGGAAAGCTACCGTGAGAAATTGCATCCAGACACACGCCTGCTTAGGTTAACTCTTGCCTGACAAATTTGTGTTGTCACCTTACCAGTGCAAACCTGCCATAAGTGGGGTTCTCGAAGCTTGCGAGGAGAGAACACGACGCAATGAGTGGCTGCTCATGTCAGCTCTTTTTCCAAAAAATAAGGATAGTAAACTTACCACGGCAGCCCATTTGACCCATAGCTGCTGGGTATGAAGCCCTGTAGTACAGGCAAGAAACAGCTGAAATAGGGCGTAGACTATGAAAAGTGGTTGTGCGTATTTGCTCTGCCCAGTCCCTTCAAGCACAAAGCCTGTGATATGCATCAAGGCAGCTACTCTAGCCACACTGAGAACCATACAGTAGCGAGCCCTCGGTTCCAACCTCTCGACGAAGGAAATCTAACACCTGTTAGAAACATTCTTTCATTTTGAGAGGGTACGAACTTGAATACCAAGAATGTATAAAAAGTTGCACTCGTACGGTAACATCAATGCAATCCACAAACGCCTCTCATCAGGGAAGCAGTGGAAGACAATGGCTAAAATAGCGAGTGTCAACTGAATGCAGATGGTCATCTTGGAAGTTTGGAGAGAGATGAGCGATTGGAAAGGAGCAAAGATCATGCCGACAATGACGCCCAGGCTCATGGTGAAAGCAATGCAAAGCTTGAGAATAAGGAGTGAGGGACAGATAGTTCACATAGAGTATTGCTTGCAGGAGGAAAGGCAACTGGGGCTTATAACATACCCTGCCCCTAGTTAGTTTCCGGGCAGTGCAGGGGCTAATTTTCTCGTCCCTGCCGCAGCGGGCACAGCACAGATTTCCACCCTGGCCTAGATTCCCAGCCCGGATTCCCCGCTGCAGCCGCAAGAAGAGGGCAAGTCTCTTGGACAACCTGATTGGGTATCAAGGAACCTTTTGAGACAACATCTATGGCTGCTCCGACGCCACTGCCAGGGTCTTCCCGGTGTTCATGCATGTTCTCAAGTAGTCAGAGCGCAGTGGCGTTTAGGCTGCAAGCGTGCTTTCATGTCCAGGGAGAACCAACCGTCCTCATCAAACTCAACCTCGGGTTTCTCTCTGCGCCCAGAGCATTACTCTGCTGCCCTCCAAGCTGTAATCAATGTGTCTCCGTCCTCTACCCCACCTCAGATTCTTGCCTGGAAACCTTTGAACCACCAAGAGATACTTCCCAACCGTATTCCACTCTCAATGTCCAGCACGAAAGGAACCCTCTTGGCAAAGATCACCCAGGTTTCTACGGATCTTCTACGCAACGTTCCTGAATCGGAGAATTGGAATAATTGCGTACAATTCTTGGGCATTCATCTGCCGACATTCGATAATGAGCTGATGTATCATCCTAGCCTTTCGAATGTTGTGCGGCCTGACTGGAACATCCAATGGACACCTATTGTGCGAGCAGCGTGGTCGCATGCTAAACACACCCGAACGGCCCTGGGAAATCCCCTGAACATTGATATGCCAGGCCCTTCGGCGGATTGCAAGCGCCGGATGCATCTTTACTGCTTCCTAATGCATATGTACGTTCTAAAGAGACTCGCGCTCATCAAACTTGATACTATCCTACTTTTAATGGGCTTAGTTATCGAAGCCGACGACGCGACCAAACTTGGGTTCCTTACGGGCGTGCACGTCTTCCACAACCTTATCTGTCTGCTTGTCAGTACTAAAGGATCCATACCAGCTGCCTTCAAACCCGCCAGTTCAATACCCGCCAGTTCAATACCCGCCAGTTCAATACCCGCCAGTTCAATACCCGCCAGTTCTATACCCACCAGTGCTACGCCCGCCACCTTCACACCCGTCTCTATACCCGCCAGCTCCGTACCTGCCGCGTTCACATCCTCCAGTCCCGCCTTTGGTGTCACAAGGTACATGTTCGCTTGGAGCGACTGGGCTTGAGGTAACAAGGGTATGAAATTGTTAGTCTTGCCCCGTATGCGTTCCAGGCTCCAGCTGCAGACTAAGGCCCACGGGCCTCAAATTCTGACCAGAAGGCAGATGAGTATTCTCCTGGCTAAATTTCTTATACTATCTGCCGTAGGTGCCTATTCTCCTCAGCTTAAAGGGATATAGTTTAGAGGGCTGTCCATAGACCGTAGCTTCGAACTTTGCTTCCGGAATTCTGTTCAAGGAAACCTCTAAGTTGAGGATCAAACAGCATTGACATCCTTCTCTAGCGGTTTATGAACCACTTCTAGAAATCTACTTTGGAAATCCACTTTTGGAAATCCACTTTTGAAAATCCACTTTTGGAAAATGACTCTTGGAAAATGACTTTTGGAAAATGACTTTTGGACAACACTAAACTACTTTCGGTAATATACTAAACTACTTTTGGGAAACAATTTGAACTCGATACCTTAGAAGACCTTGAAGTCCACTGCGAATCCTGCGACAGCTGCCGCCCTCTGTTACAAAGAGCCCGCGTCTAGCTCTGTAGGCGTGGACGTCAGTACGCAAAAGATATCTTGCAGAGAAAACATGTTTGCCGGACCTTTAGCACTTCGAAGCGTGCTGATTGCGATATATATATGCAACAACCCAGTTAGATAATAGAAATTCAAAAACCGAACTAGACCCATGTTCAAGTTGTCAGCATAATTTCAAGTTTTGAAATCTCAATTTCCAAAACCCACGCGCACCCTAGGGCTCATACAATTCTCAAATCTCGCTTCTTAATGTACGATCCTCAGATCTCGCTTCCTGGCCTACAATTTCTCTATCCCGCTTTTTGAACTTACAAGGTGTGTCTAGCTTAAGCTTTTTTGAAGCCACGAATATATATAAAGTCCTTATATGTCACAAATATACCAGCCAAAAACACAGATATCACCCTCTTATAACATCAACTGCCAGCTACCCATTACCGTACCGTACCCAAGACACACTCTTGTCTTCCGATAGTTACATGTTAAGACCGTGTTATTTCCCTTCTTACAGTACAGAGCTCATCGGAATATATGGAAGGTCCAATGAGGGTCGCACCAGTATGTCACGTGATCGCTCAGTGCTCAGTGTCTTGGCAGGATACTGAGCGTACTGAGCACTCACGTGACCGCTCAGTGCTCAGTGTCTTGGCAGGATACTGAGCGTCCTGAGCACTCACGTGACCGCTCAGTGCTCAGTGTCTCGGCAGAACACTGAGCGCACTGAGCAGAAGGAACACCTCAAGTATATAGTAGTAGACGATGAGCTCCTACAGCTTATCGTGTTCAACCTCAGTCAAGTACCTCACAGTACACTTGGGTTTCAATACACGATATCCTTTTCAGAAAGTCTACTCTTTACTGTCTTGATATCACCACCTGTGCAAGGAACCCTGACGCTCATCCCCGAGAACCAACCGAGATCCATACACGGTACTTCCATACCCGCTGGACCTTCACATTACAATGTCCCCAGCCATGGATAAGAATACTGCCGTCGTTTTCCGAACTTCAGAATGCTTACCCCTTGCTAGATAAACAAGGCACCCTTCAAAGCTGGGTTACCTCGAGTAAGCAGGAAACTGCTGCAGCTACAGATGCTGATTTGGTGCTGGCTTAGGTGTGATGCAGATGTGATGCGGATGCAACATAGAGGTCATCCGCTGCACTGATACGGCAGACTAATGTAACGACGGAGGCGTCTAGCTGGGGGTGTATCTTTGGTCCAGGCTGCCACATTGCGGATGCATGCGACAAGGCTCAGCCGAAATCAAGTTCGATATCGGACAGTTTATCCAGTACTATGTACCTACTGCCGATATCTCCCATCACGTTTATAGCGATCATATACCACGCGCGACTTTCGATTCACTGCTGGATGCTGAACTCAAAATTGATGCAAGACGGCAAAACAGACATTTCTCCTGACTAGTCGTGGTCTTATGCCGCGGGGATACACACTCAGAGATGATTTCAAATGTAATCATTGGGTAAATAAGACATCATTCTTGTCTAACAACTTGAAGGCTGCGAGATGATTTCGATGCCGATCTAGATGCAGCTTGCATGTCCTCATTCTCTGTAGAGAACGTGGGAGGCGTGTATAACAGTGAGCAATCCCCCTGTAGACGTAAGGAGCCCATTTTAACGCCGTAAAGACGATGTTCCAGAGCAGGACAACTTGTACGTTGATGTCGGCATGGGGACCCAACCGCTTGCAACACGCAAGCGGACCTATGCTTCATCTGCCGAAGTGCTGGATTCGGAAGACTCTCGTTCAGCAAAGAGGCGGTCGGCCCGGCCACAGTCAGACATCATTGCACCGAGTCCTATGTGCACACCGACAACGTCACCGCCGCCGCCGCCGCCGCCGCAAACCTGTGGCAGCCACCTTTCGCCTCTCGGAGTCCCCAACGATCCCAATGCTGGCAACGTGGACGGTGGCGGCAAAGACAATAGCGTTGAAACCTCGGACCTACCTCGAAGCAGCCGCGTTGATTCACCGAATGGAGGCGATGGTCAAGAATCTGAGGCAGTGATAGACGCGAAGTCGCTGCATTCTCCAATACAATCAAGCTCTCCAGCTAGACAAAGAGGTGGTGATCAAGGATTCAGCCCGGATTCGGGGACGGGTGAGAATGAAAGTGTCAACAGCGATAGCGAACCTGAGGAGAGCAACAAAGACAACAGGTGGCGCGGACCACCACGAACCGGGAGCTGGAGGATGTCCACGGCGACCTCACGACAACTGAGATAGGCCCCGCCACGATACCTGTCGAGCCGCAAAGCGGGCATCACGACTCGGTCAGGTTCCCCCCGAAGAAGCTCTCCGGTGAAGACAGTTTATGGTTCCAGTATTGATTTTGATTTCGGACCTAGCCACAACACGGCCGACCAGTTGCCTGATATCACGCATTGCCACGTACCAAGAGGCTCACTGATCGTTACAGCAATTTTCCGCTGCAACAGGATGTCAAAATCGTCTCCAAACTTATCAGCGCTTCAACGCGAATTCCTTGGTAACAAAGGCCAAGTCATCCGCAGAACTCAGGTATCACCGGATTCATGGCTGTTAGTGGGATACCGATATGACGACAGCAGTTCGCCGAACCAGCACACTAAGCAAAGCCTGACGCATCGAAAAGCGGTCCGAAAGAGTAGTTTCCACAATACAGCTGCCAGCTATGACGCCACCGATCATGAACAAGCAAAGACAGTTGTGTGTATTATGCGTACTCCTCTTTCTGGTAAGGAATAGAGTGCACACAGTAGAGCAATATGGCAAGATATTCTTTGACCCGAGATGTTTTAGAGGCCATTTATGTTGTTGGCCGCTGTGGGGTGCTAAAACGCCTCGGGTTTCATTTCTGGGATGGCGCCGCGACTGTGTAGGGTGGCGCCGACGCCGCAGCTGCCCTGTGCGTGGTCACCTTTTAACCCCCATGAATGCGGTAAGGCCTGCGAAGTTCCAGGCCGAAACAAGCCTCTCAAGGCAGCAGCCAAAGAGGGGTAATCCACGTGGCCCGCACTCATCGGATGCGACTCTCCCTTTCTAAACACTAGGTTTGTGCAGGGTTCCCGAAAACAACCATGCCTGGCATTGATTGGTTTTCATTCATCCTCTCGTGCTTTATCAGCCGCTGCCAAGATTGACCCGTATCGAAAAAGCAGAGGCTCAGCCCTCCTAGCGGATCTCAACCACCACCAGCGTCACAACCTCTCCGTCACAACCTCTCCGTCACAACCTCTCCTTCACAACCTCTCCGTCACAACCTCTCCGCGCATCCGTCACAACGCGTCACGCGCAGCGCAGTGCGTTGGCATCTCCGCTATGAACCCCTCGCACAAGAGAGCCCGGCTTGCCAAAGGTGAAGAATGGAATCTCGAAACTTGTCCGCGCCATTCAGCTCAGCCGTCTTCGGAGACGGTAAAGACATGCCAGCTGTGTGCGGTCTTTTTATTCATATGTCCTCATCACAACGAGCCCCCATCTATTGAAACGAAAGTATTGTGCGAGTTTTGCAAGGAGCGGCTCTGGACGCTTGAGCTCTGCTCCAGGCACTCAAGCAGACCCTGCAAAAAGACACGCAAGAATTGCGGACTCTGCAATAAGTACCTCTGTGGGGGTTGCAATGCTGCTCCGCGTACGGACCTTGGCAAGCAGTGTGACAGCTGCGCAGAGCGTTACCGGAATACCAGGACCGGCGCGTCGAATGGGCCGGACTTGCAATTTTGCAAAACTGGTCGACATAATCAACCGGTCTCGAACTTTACCAGTACAAACAAAACCTGTGATGCGTGTACAGAGAAGGCCCGGCTGCGTTATCAGGACAAACGCAGGAATAAGGCACGCGAACCTACGCTTGGCAACATCTCTGCAGCAAACATAGCACCGCAAACGCTTGGAGAATGGATGCGAGAGCCATACAGACAGTCGATTCGGGCTATCTTCCAAGAGATCTCGGAATTCCTTGATTCTGAGCGCGGCAGTCCAATGGATCCCGACATTTCTGACCTGCTGATGGATGGCTACGCGGAGTTCGCTCGGCATTGCAACCTTACTGGGCACAACACAGAAAACCTCTTCGCAAAGATTGCAACACTTGCACCAGCGTATCTCGGAGCTCCGTACGGCGATCTACTACCTGGTGATGTTGAGATCATATCCGCAGATGGAGCGGCGGCTTGTAGCGTGCTTGCCGTATCGAACGAACAATTGCGTGCACTAAGACACTTGGGAAAGCAGCTTCCAGATCACATTAGCGTTCTACTCATTCCAGCCAGCGCTGAAGATGACTTTGATGATACTTTCGACTTATTTCGATCTCAGTGCGGGGACTGGAAATCCGCAGGGTTCGAGTACCAGCAATACGTCCGATCGACTGACGGCCTCCTCACTGGAAGCATAACAGTGGAAGATTTTCTAGATCGTATCAAGGCGCGAGAGCAGCGCTCCGACCTTCGGCGCTTGCGAGCTACTGGGCCGGATCCTATGAACATATTGAGCCTGTCTGCTCGAATGCTTGGTTCAGCCTTCAGAGAACCCGATGCGATTAGCATCCTCCGCTATCGCCTTTTGTCTTTTCTTTCCCAGAAACCCAGCACCCCTCTGCCTAAGGAGGCACATCCTGGAAAGGAAAGCGTTCGACCGGCCCAGTTGATAGATATCGAAGCGTGCTTGCAGTTTCTCCTCTTTGGTGAGAGGGGATGTTTCTCGAGCTATCACATGGATATTCTAAATGGCACCTGGGTCCAATGCAAGACGGGATTGAAGTTATGGCTTATTTACTGTGGCGAATGGGATGAAACCGTTCAGTCTAGCTACGGGGAACAAGGCCTTGAATGGAATCCTACTCCAGGTTCAGTCCAAGGGATCTTGCTACGACCGGGCGACACACTCATTATGCGGCCTGGGTACCCGGTAATCCATGCTGTACTTACTATCGAGGACGCATTCATGACTGGAGGCATGATATGGTCAGAGAACAGCATCGGCAACATTATGGCGAACCTTGAATTTATCTTGACAAACATGGATACTACGAACGAGCAGGCACCAAGGCAGCTCCCCCAGATCCTCGAGCGGCTTGAGTTACATGTGAAGAATCACTTGACGCCAGCTCGCGGTGTAGGCTCTCCTTTTACATACGACCTCTTAGAATTAGAGCGCGTGCGAAGCCTTATACGCTGTTTAAAGGACTCGAAAGCATTTCAATGCGAGTGCAAGGATGGCTGTTCTGCCACGGTGGACAAGGAGGGTAAGATACAGACAAAGTGCCCGTGTAAAACAGACAGTCCAAGCTTAGTACATCACCGTGGTTGTACAATCTGGTGCCATGGGGGGAGGAAGTTAGCTGCAAGTGGAGCCTGTCGAAAGTAATAGTCGAGAACTCATTTCCGATGGAAGTTACAGGCGCTTCACAACCACACGTTGGCGCCCCTTGCTCCAAACGCTGTTTAAAACCATTCAGTGCGTCTTAACACACCTCCTGGCCTCCATAATGTCTTCCATATTGACCGACTACGCCTTGCTGCTAATGACCCACTCCCTAGCCAGCCAAATGACGACTCACAACCAGAAGCTGTTGTGATTGCTGGAGAACCGGAATGGGAAGTAGAGGATATAGTTGCTGAGAAGGTGACTCGACGGGGCAGAGCCTGAGAATTGGGGCTTGTATAACACGTAATTCGATTGTTTCAACCGTACCTGGAGCTCAGAGATTGCTTCAACAATAGCTGCCAGCCATTTGTTCCACATATTTGATTGCCACGACGCGCGATCAAGACTTTTGAAGCTGAAGAAGGTGCTTGCTCCTTCAGATGCAACATGAGATCGAGAGCTTTTAGTTAAATACAAAGCTTTACAAAACACCCAACGCGGGAAGCAGGTTGAAGCCTGGCTGAACAGTTGGCTGCAGGTCACGGGACTTGCAAAAGATGCCAAACTTCCTGAGATGAGTGGTCACCGAGCACAGGAAGACTTCATTTTTGCAAGCGGCAACCAGTCATTAGCGGAGCCAGATTCAGGCTCTATTCTCTAAGCGCAAATGTATAATGGAGTGTTGACACAGTTTCATTAGGAGGCGGGAGGTGGAAGGTTCCAAATCAGAAACTGTACGATATAGCATAGCGATACATTTTTCATTCGATCTAATGAGAGGAGGTAGTTGCATATAATCGATCAAAACGGCCAGAGGGAACAATAGGTTTGAAAGGAATGTACTTCATCCTGATGCATGGCCCCAACCATCGTTCTCAAGACTCCTCGTTCCCTTTACGCGAGTGCATCGGCCCAAACCCCGCGGGACGGCCCCATAGCAGGAAACCCGATCAATGGTCTCCAAATCTATCATTGTCGTCAAGCGCCCACGATGTTATTCTGGTCAATTTCGTCTTTTCGTCTTTAAGCTTCTCCATCCACGCCACTACATTAGCAATAGCATGGCGAGGTGAATGCTTGTTCGCCACTAAAAGTGACAAGATCTCAGCTGGACTGAATTCTAGCTTCGGCACCTTCGCCACAAACTCTTGCCCCAAATGGAGCAACTCGCAGTCCTCTACAAACCCTTCTTGCCCGGGTTGATGGAGAATCCCCTCCGAGTCGGGAGTGTTGGTCTTCGAGGGGTGGTTGTAGACGAAATGGAATAGCTGGTTGATCATGTCTTCATCAGCCAGGTAGAGCTCCAGCTTCATATCCACACGGCCAGGTCGTATGAGTGCCGGATCTAGGCGTTCGATATGGTTGGTTGTCATGATCAACAATCTGCCATGGGATGATGCTAGGCCGTCTAGCACATTGAGGAGGGTCGAC
>MU006626.1:0-47363 GCA_010093795.1 Sporormia fimetaria CBS 119925 | reverse complement strand
GTGAGACTGGCCATAATGTGCGCACCTGCAAGGTAGAGATTGAGGATGCAAATGATAACGACGGGTCTAAGCTATAATATGATATCCTAGGTATACCTTTAACATGTGGTGGTGTTGAGTTATGCGCTTGCAAAGACGTGCAACTCAGTTGGGTGCCAGCTCGCTTAGGGGTGCCAGCTCGCATAGGAAACACGTTAATTACTTTTTACTATTTCGCCTATCCATGACGCAGGGTCTACTGCGAAAGGCAGGGTCTGGAACCTTGGAAGGCTAGTACTACTCAGGTTTGACTAGTTGATATCAACATCAAACTCTTCCCTCTTTCTAACACGTCGAAGAGAGTGCGTGGGTATTACCAACAGCATATCTCAATATTCCTTTCCAGGGTTGCTAGTGTCAAGACGTTTGAAGCACATCACGAGTGCAGGCAACCTCCACGTAGAAACATGGGATCCTTGACACCCGCAGCAAAGCTCGCGGCGTCCTCAGGAGATGTAAAGTCGAAATTGAACCGTATCACGATATTTGCAATCAGAAGCCGCAGCTCCATCAGTGGGCGAGCAGGCTCCAGGTGGAAGATCGACTGATCGAGGTTATTACCGCTTGCCCAATGCCGACCGGGGAGTAGAACGGGGACGACTGCAAATGTGTAATTTGGCGAGCGCGCAGCGTGCCGTCCATGGCTGAAATATGCAAGGTGGGCGCCGATACCACCAACGACAGCGAGGCCGTGGAGTGCAGCTTCACGGGGTGTTTTGGATATCTTCAAAGAAGTGCAGGATGCAACGGATCAATGGGCTCGTCTTTCATGTAAGACGTCTGCATACCGATACTAATCCGTTCACTTTGACCCGGTACGGACCCGTGGACCCCTTCTAGGTGAAGCCTCGAACGTGAAATGAATCGACACAAATAGTACCCCTCACCGAAGTCACTGAAACCGGCATAAGGTTAAAGAATGAAAATAGTCGGGTATTTGGTCCACTGTTGCAATGACCATTCTACACCTCGCTGTTTATGCCTTAACACACCTGTCCATCCGACTCTTCCAGTTATCGCATCGCATCAGGAACAACCAAAGACAGCATATTAGAGACATCCGTCTCATGAAAGAAAGAAGAAAGTCCAGCCGGGGAGACTCCGAAGAGACAGATGAACACCAGCCAAGAAGTCAAAGAGAAAAGAAAAGGCAGGTTGTGAAGGCCCATTACCAGCCATACTGAGGCGACAGCAGCTGTATACGTGCTCCATCTACCCCCAGGACATGCGAGCAGATTAGTCGATCTGGAACAGCTTCATGTCTTTGATCGTCTCAATGATCGTCTCTTCGGCGATCTTCTTGAGAACGGTTTTCTTCTCTTGGACGCGGTGTCTGGTGATCCGTGCGGCTCGGACGCGGTCGTTCTGAGGTCCGCGACGATGGTGGTACACATGAGGCCTGGGTGGCTTGGGAACAACGCCGCTCTTGAGCCTCTGGACAACGGCCAGGCTCTCCTCGTCCCGGATCGGTATCACCACCTGCCACGGCGTCCTGCGATAGTGGAAGGTCGGGACAGAGGGCCGCTGACCCTCGCTCTTGCACTCCTGGCAAGCGAACTTGCCCCCTTTGTTGTTGGCGGGTCGATGTTGGTGGATAAAATTGGTTTGCGCCAGACTGTTGAGCAGGTCCATGGCAGTTTTCATTCCTGGCTCGCCCTTTGCGACCAGGAAAGTACTCCCGTACACCGTCAGGGCGTTCATCTTATCGTCGACAACCTCGCCGGGCGTCTTCCCGTCCGCGAGAATTTCCCCGTGCTTGAGGACGGGCTTTGCTTTGTGCGCTTGGGCGATGGCGGGCAAATTCTGGGAGCATCAGCAGCTGAACCTCAGACAAAGCGTCATCAAAGATGTGGGTACTCACCATGCCAACGCAGTTGGCAGCACACTGCTCGGCGCCTCCCTCTACAGCGACGAAGTGTCCGCACGTTAGCTTGTGGACTCGGCTCCACGCACTGTGGCACGGACGGGTTTCCTTCTCTCGGTGCGAGAAGAGAGGAGACCAAGGGGAGTACGGCATAGGCATAGTGGTGATGGACCAGTACCTTCCGGCGGTCCGACCATCTGCCAGCTCTTGATGAAGCTGGTGACTGGCTGCGTCTCGAAGACGAGATGCTTCTTGTCGGGCTCGCTGACGCTCGTCGTGAAGTCGGCGACGTTCTTGCTCCTCGGGGTTCTGGGGAGGGTCGGTGTCGTTCATGGACGGCTGGTCTTGGTGGACCTGCACGTCGTCTGGCGCCTGGTCATTCATGGTTCGGTCTTGCTCCGTGTTCTGATCGTGCTGTTGGTCTTGATGAGCTGGATCTTGACAGTGGGCTTGGTCGTGTTGCTCTTGATGACCACCACCGTCCCCAGTGTGCACTTCGAACGGGTTGTTGATCTCCATGTTGTTGATTTTCGAGGAGTTGGAGTTTGAGTGCAGGTGTGGAGGAAGAAAGTGCGCAGAGGCAGGGCAGCATATATATGCCCGCCTTGCCCCGCTGCCATCGGAGCGGGAAAGGCTCAGGACTGCAAACGAAACATTGCGTGCTATGCGGGAAAGCAGCGGAGGTGAGCCGTTGAAAAGGAGAGTCACCCACGCCAAGCACATATGTTGTAAGGTTAGTTTTGTGTCGTTTGCCGTTGTTCATGAGAATGGTCAGTGCCAGACCGCAATTGAAAGAGACTGTAAGATGCCGCCACTATGAAGGGGAGTGACAGGGCTTACTCGCTGTGCTAAACAGACTGCTTGACTAGGAGGTCATTTCAACAAGCATATACGTCTGCAGACCCTATCGGCGAAGCCGTCAAAAGTGCTATATATTCCCAACTGTGTCGAGAGAGCTTACCTGAATCCACTGCCTCAGACCAGTCTGGTGAGAAAGCCAATGGCATTTCAGCCGACCAACACCTCACACTTTGCCTATCCCACCTTCGGCCTATCGGCCATCGTGACCCTTGCATGCGGGAAAGCACAACGAATGCATAGGCCTTGGGGTGCAAACTCTTGACCCTGAAGAGCAAACGGACATTGCCACAGCGGGGTAGATGACTACATTCTAGGAGGAATAGTCTGCGTGCTGCATGTTCATAGCCTGAAATTCCTTTCGGCACAAATAATCTTTCAATGGAATTCAAAAAAGCATTGTTGGTGATGGCATTTGGGAGATGGCATTTGGGAGACAGCACTTCGATGTCGTCGATTGGTGCGGTACGAGATATCCTAGTCTGCACTAATCAAAAGAAGGTTAGCTCAGGCACTAGCTCATCACCATCCCAACCTCAACCCAAACAACAGCTCAGTTGTTGCATCTGCTCAAGCAAAACGAAGTCTGAACATTCAAACCGCGAAAACGGGCTCATATGAAGTAATGTTGCCTCCTATTGAGCCCGCCGTTCTGGAACAAAACCCAAGCTTTGCGATACTTTACGAGGATCTGTGTACGCGGAAACTGAACCCGGATGGCTCGTCTAGAGATGCGAAGAGGCAAAGAGTGCATGATGAGATCAGACGGGTGAGTGATTCTTGCTTTGTTTCGTTGTTCCTCTTGGTCTAGCTCGCTGCTTCTTTTGCGAGTTGACCAGTATGTGTACCTCTACTTTGATTGGAAGTCCTCATGCCCTAGTACTATTTCTACTCCATATGGCAGTTACATATCAGTCTTTTTATTCCATGCCAGTCTCTGCCTGGAGCATCCAATGAACATCTATTATACCAACAATATCTCCCCTGCCCTGGTGTACCAACCGCTGATCCCAACAGAATCTCAACACTTCGCTAACCCACCACCACACGACACAAATCCTCCTCTCAACACTTACAGACCTCCCATCGAGATCAGATGCCTCTGTACTTCCTCCAGAACTCCACTCTGTGATCGAGCTCACAGTAGCTCAACTAAGCGGCCATCTCTCAGCCTCCGACCGCAACATCCTCGCCGGCGACAACGAAGTCTTCCTCGACAACATCGACGTCATTGCCCAAGCCGTCTCAGAACAATTGGAAAGGGTAGTAACACTTCTCTGCACAATCGCAGACCCAAGCGGTATGTCTCCAACCACACCCTTACCTAACCCCGGATCCTTGAAAACCCCAGCTCACTACTCAACGCCATTATCAACACCAACCTCTCCGAACTAACTCATCCTCAGCAACCAACCCCCCACCCCCCTCCTCCCTCCCCACTCTTGCTACAACCCACATCTCCACATCCACCTCCACGCTCCCCACCGCCCTATCAGCCGCCCGCATCCAACTCGCAAACACGCTATCCGCACTCCTACACCTGCACACGCAAGTGCTAGAAACCGGGATCCGCATTCTCGAGCAAACGATACACGGCGCTTTATCCCGGAACGCGAGAGCAAAGGCGGAAGTGCTGGGGGTAATGGGACGGGAGATCGGTGTGCGTGCGAGGTATGTCGTCGTTCTCTCATTCCCGTTTACGTTTACGTTTGATACCCTTTACGTTTACTTTCAATGACTGTCTGTTGTACCTGAGCCTAGTTGCTGACTGCCGCATCCAGTATACACAACCTAACGCACCCGACACCGCCAGCCCTGCTTACCGCACTCCAAGGCTATAAGTCCGCATTACGGGGTATGGAGAATGGGTTGAAAGATCGGATTGAGCTGGCGGAACAGGAATTGGGGTTATATGAGAAGGCGGGGGAGAAGGGGATGAAGGATTTGGCGAGGCGGGCGAAGCATCTCAGAGCTGAGATACGGAGGGTGGAGGATGAGATTCGGGGGTTGGAGGAAGGGAAATGAGGCGACATGGGAGGGGGTGGGTGATGCATGGTGCGGAGATTCGTTCAGCTTAACGTGTCGAGGGTCGAAGAACGCTAGGACTTTGGTATTACATTTGGACTTCGTGTTATTCTACTCCGAAACTGTTTTCATCCGTGTAGGTTGAGCAGGAGAGCAAGGCCAGCAAGTGGACATGAAGCCATTCGAAGAAACCGGGGCGGCCTACTCCGCATAAGCCGTAAACGCCTTCAAGCCCTTGCTCGCCCTGATCTTCCTCTCGACTCCCTGCCCCACAAAATACACATATCCTTCACTAAGCTTATACTCTTTGCCCTCAACCACCAGACTTCCCTCTCCCTCCGTAACAACCATAACACTCGGCCCCTCAATCCTCCCCAACCCCTCACTCTCTCCCTCCTTCAACTCCGTCGCCAACATATTAAACTCACTCAACGGCGGCGCATACACCTTCGTCTTCCCGTTCTTACTCTTCTCAAACGTCTTGGCCGGTAATATACACTCCTTTGCATCATGCGGCTGAAACGTCAACACCTCGCAAAACATATCGATGCTGTTGCGGTCTGCGCGGGGGCAGAAACCCGTGTTTAACACGTTATCGGAACGCGCCATGCACTCGATGATGTCGCCGGAGAGGTAGGCGTGGATGCCGTCCGCCGGGATGTAGATGCTGTCGCCTGCGTTGAGCTGGAGGTAGTTCATTGTGATTAGGGCGACGATGGTGCCGTTGTCGCCTTCGTCGTATTGGGCGGCGAGGCGGGGGATCAGTTTGGGGATGTAGGTGTCGGAGCCGAAGGAGGATGCGGGGAGGTTCTGGAGAGCGGTGTTGACGGATTTTATGGTGTCCGGGGAAGCTTTGAGCATGTTGCGCACGACTTCCTTGAGGGTTTTGTCGGAGAAGGAGGAGGATTTGGCGTCGGGGAGGAATTGTTGGAGGGGCTCGAGTTGCAGGAGTTTGTGGATCGAGGAGAGAGGTTTGAAGCCACAGAAAGCTTCGAAGGGGCCCAGGGCGAGGGCGATTTCGGGTTTGTGGTTTGGGTCTGTGAAGTTGTCGGGGTCTTTGGCGTGGAGTTTGGAGGCGAGGTCTTTGTTCTGGGAGTTTTGTTAGAGAGGGTGGCGGAGTGGGGGAGGGTCTTACGGGATGCAGTTGAAGAGGTAGCGCTTTTGCAATCGACAGCACTTTAGGGAGGTAGGGCAGCTTCGTGTGGTTGAACTTGTTGATTACGGTGTCTCCGATTAGTTCTTTCGAGTGCTTGTCGAGGACGTCTTGGAGGTCTTCTCCGGTTTCGAGGACATAGGAGGGGAGGACGGGGTATGTGCCGAACCACCTAGGTGTGTAAGTCAATTGATGAGGATTCGAAATGGTACACTTACATCTCGGAGTATGCTTTGTCCTCGTCAATCTTGAAGTCTGTTCCTGGCGTTTTGGAGGCAAGCTGTGCTGCGAGAGATTTGGAGCCTTGCTTGCCCCAGCCATACTCGTTGCAACCGCACTTGAGCTGGAGGACTTTCTCAACCATCTTGGATATAGCTGTTGACGAGTTTCGAGTTAAGTGTGTAGGAGTTCTGTAAGGTCGGTGCTGCGTTGGAGGGTATGAACTGTACTTAAAGGAGCTCAGAGGGAAAGAACTCAAATATGGTGTTTCGATGATTTGTAGTGATCGGATCTCAACGTCATAGGGTCCAACGGCCATTACCGCTCCCCCGAGGGCGCCCGCTCTCCATCCCGACGCCTCCACACACTGAAAGACTCGAACAAAGGCAATCGCGACATCGTGGTAATGTCTTCAACACCGATTTCTTGTGAATGTTTTTCATTGTCCGTTCGACTACGAGCATTCGAAGCAAGGGTCCAGGTCCTCAACCTCCGACGCACGGACACTCCCGAGAACTTCGCCAAGCCCGTCATCAGCACCCTGCATGCAACTACTCGGCCTCAATTTTGGAGCTCCCACGCATGCTCCTGTTCCCATTCCTTTAACGCGTTTCCCTCTCCGTGGCACCGTCCGCAGCCGCCCCACCAAGCATGAAGTCGTAGCCCCGTCGCCGCATCTCCGCATCGCCCATTCGTTTTGATAACCTGTCCATCTGGCCTCCCTGGCCCTTATAGAACACCCCCGGGTCCAACACCCCCACGAATCCGACCATGCATTTCGCCATGCCGCCGCGTAAGACGTCGCGGCCGCCGCCGTATGCTGCTCGGCAGAATAGAGGAGGCGTGCAGATTCCGTATCAAGTGCGCAGTTTACTGAGGAGAGAACGGTTGCGCATGATAGCTCTTGTCATCTTGAGCTTTCTTACGTTTCTGTGGTTGATAGGACGGATAGGGGGAGAGAGCGGGAGTACAGCGGCGGCCATAATAGGGACGGGGCCGGATGTTGTGATAGTCACTGTGCTGGACCCTAAAGCGGATGCTGGGTGGATTGAGAAGATCAAGAAGAACCGGGAAGACTATGCGAAGAGACATGGTGCGTTGCGAGTTATTCTCCGGATAGGGGATCGATGACTTATTTTCGACAGGCTATCTCACCTTCTTCCCCGAAAACGACCGCTACGACCTCAAAAATTCCCCGTCCTCCTGGGCCAAAGTCCCCGCCATGCGCCACGCCATGACGCTGAACCCCTCGTCGGCGTTCTTCTGGTACCTCGAATCCACGACCCTCATCATGGAGCCGTCACTCCCCCTAACCTCGCACGTCCTCGCATCTTCGACCCTCGAGAAATCCATGATCGTCAACCAGCCCGTCGTCCCGCCCGACAGCGTCATCAAAACCTTTGGTAATCTCAAAGGCGACCGGATAGACCTGATCATCACGCAGGACAAAGACGGGCTGGCGTTGTCGAGTTTTGTGGTCAGAAATGGGGAGTGGGCCAAGTATTTCTTGGACGCGTGGTTTGATCCCATCTACCGGAGTTATAATTTTCAGAAGGCGGATACGCATGCTTTGGAGCATATTGTGCAGTACGTTTCCACTTTCTTGCTACTTTCTCCGGTTCTTCTTGTATTCGAGGATACTGATCGAGACTTCAGATGGCACGGTACCATCCTCGCCAAACTCGCCCTCGTCCCGCAAAACCAGATCAATGCGTACGTCACGGGTCCTGCGAACCAGGAAAACGGACAGTATCGGGATGGCGACCTCGTTGCGAACTTCCCGGGGTGCGATAAGGAGAAGAGGAACTGTGCGGATGAAATGAAGCCGTTTTTCGATATTGCGGATCGCAAGGCAAGAGGGTTGGACTGAGAACCGTGTATTGCCAAAGAGAGAGAGGCATGTTGCATAGGCGTAAGGCGTTTTCGCTTCATTATATGAGTATTCTTAGAGGGTGTTTGACGGGCCCGGGGGCTTTCAGAGTTAGTGTCTTCGGTCCTGTTGTGTCCCTACCATCTTGTAGGAGGCGCGGTATACCGCACGCATTTCGTATGGAGCCAGATTACTAGTTCATGGTATATTACAATAACATCTACATACATTCCCATACATTTCATCTACACCTCGTACTCTTACATATCTCAACCCCTACCCACTCTTCTCCCTCCTCTTCTCCTTCTTAACCGCCTGCACCTTCCCCCTCGCCCCCGCCATGGGCCTCCTCGGTCTCGCCGCCCTCTCCCGAGACGAAACATATTGTTTCCCACCCAACACACTCCCACACATCGGGCGTCTGACACCCACATACCTGCCCAGGGGCGTAAAGATCTCGACCTCGGGAAACTCCGGCCCCATCATCTCCTCGACAAACTCATCCGCCGTCCTGCGTTTCCTCTCCCTCTCCCTAATCTCTCGTCTCTCCTGTTCCGACGACCCCGACCCCCCACCCATCCCCGCACGATCAAACGCATCCCCACCCCCGCGTTCCTTCAACTCCATTGCCAGTTTATCTTCATATTTCTCTTGTCTGCGTCGTCTTTCCTCTTCTTTCCTTTTCTCTTTTTCGATCCGCGCGTGGTTCGGATCTTTCTTCTGCATACCGACTGCCTTCCAACCCTTCGGTTTGCGGACCTGCGCGCTCAGTTCCACCCACCCGACACCCTCGATCAAAATATCCGCACTGTAGATCGTAAACGGCAGATTTTCTGGTTTCATTTTCCCGGCCGTGGGATCTGTGAGCGGTCCCGCGAGTTTCTTGGTCGCGTCCCATTGCAGTTTGAAGGTGCCCGCTGATCGCATTTTCTCACCGACATTCGGCCGTAAAATAGGATCCAGCCCGGTTTCCCGCGTCTGCGTTTGAATACCGACGGCTTTCTCCGTGGCCGTGATGTGTGGTTTCAGCGGCACGAAGGCGTGGGCGAGGAAGATGAGGTCCGGGGTTGAGGGCGTGATGCGGATGAGGCCGTTGCCGAGGAGGAGGGATTGGCCCGGGCGGATGCTGAGGCGGTCGGGGACGACGCGGGATTTCATGACGAGGGAGGAGTGGTGTTCGGGGAGGACGAAGGTGGAGAGGTCGGGGTTTGTGCGCGCGAGGCCCGGGAGGTCGATGAGTTCGCCGCGGTTGCGGCCGAAGGGGATGCGGATGGGCGAGGCGGTGGTGCCGGGGAGGTGCGAGGCGAGCGGGAGGACGGGGTAGGGGGTGTATTTTTGTGGGGGAGGGAGGAGAGCGTCTGGGTCCAGGTCTTCGTCTTCGTCTGCTTCTGGCTCTTCTTCTGCGGGTTCGGGTTTGGCCTTGGAGGAAGCGACTTCACGGTTGTAGCGCTCCATTTCGGCGTCTTCTTCTGCGAACTCGGCTTGTAGACGTTGCAGCTCTTCGAAGGTTTTTGCGGCTGCGGAGAGGGTTTCGCGCTCAGCTGCTGCGCGGATCTTGGGCATGTCGGGATGGTCGGAGCCACGGCCTTTGGGGAAGACGACTTCGAAAAGGCTGGATTTGCCCACGTTCACTTTGCCGACCATCCAGCCTGCGCCGCGGCGCTCCCATATGTCCTCCTTGACCTTCTTTGTCCACCATCCACGCTGGGCGCTGACGAGGTACACGTTTCCAAGGCGAGCAGTTTGGTTGGAGCGTCCTAGGGCGTCGCGGAGGACCTCCTGCATGTATGGAAGCAGCTTGTCGACCTGGCTCTTCAGGGGGACTAGCAGGTCCGCGCGTGTGATAACAAAGCTGACCTGAGCCACCCTGTCTTTGCCCATCCACCCCTTGTGCTTTGCTCTTCGATTCTGTGTCCGCAACCTCGGGATCTTCAGGGCCGATGAAAGATTCTGGACGAGCGAGAGAGGGAAATCGGCGGCGTCGACGACATGGTAGATGTGGTTGTAGAGGTGCGGCGACTCGGCGATTGTCTCCCGGATGGCTTCGAGAGAAGGATGCAGGATAGGCGTGCCCACATGGTGGTTTATCAGGTTATGGCAGCGGTCGCAGAGAGGTGTCTGAGGGCCCTTGGAGGCTGCAGGTTTCTGCTCCTCTGCCAGCTCCTCTGGGGTCTCCGCCGGTAATGCCAGTTCCTGTAAAATGGCAGGGTCCAGATTCTTCAGTGCTTCCGTATACACAGTGTTCTCTCGTGTCTTCTGCTTCATCTCAAGCTCCTTCTCTTCATAGTTGAGGTAGGCCTTCACGGCCTTCCGGTCGATGTCGTAGTAGCCAGCCTCTTCCTTGTCGAAGACCTGCGACGGGGCACCGCAACCGGGACATGCTCGAGGGAGGGACGGTATCGTAGAGGGAGGAGGAGCATGCTCTTCAGCTTGGATAGCAACCTGCTCGGTTCTGACGCGTCCAGAGGCGGAGAATTGCCTAAACGGCTGGGGTTTCTGAGAAAGTCGGAATCGGGGTTTCACCGGAGATCGGAGGAGGGCTGGGCACAGAAACGCGGGTACAGATTGTGCCACATGCTGTTCGTACTCGAGCAGGCTCCGCGTCTGCTGGAGAGCACGTCGCATAGTGGTGTAAGAGTAGAGACAGAATAACGCTCACTGTTACTGAGCATGTGAAGTGTCGCAAAAGAGAGTCAAAATGTTCCGACGCTAGGGCCAGCCAGGTCCACGCTAGCTGGCGTCGGCTTGGACATTAGCCGGCACTAACGCCCGATCCGTCTTAGCGTTACTGATTCGCAAGCCTCGACCGCCTCGGTATCCAAGCTCCTCCCACGCCGTGACTCCAAAAAACAACCAACCGACACGTCTGGGGCAACCGACGAATCCCATTAAGAGCCCATCGCCTCCCCACGCTTCTTTTTATTTGCTCTGCTTCTCCCTCCTCTCCTCCCATCTCCCCCATTGACCTCTCCTCACACAATCCTCCACCATGCTTGCTTCATCGAGAACTGCTCTCCGCCAGGCTGCGTCCAAGCCGCTCTCCTTCAAGAGTGGAGTCCGCGCTGCCTCGGCTTGGGCGAACGTCCAACAGGGCCCTCCTGTGAGTTTAGCGAAGTCAATTGAACAGTTTGATCATCAACTAACTTGTCTCATAGGACGTAAGTTGCAATTCTCTCTCATAGAGACTCAATCACTCATCCTTTGCTCGACTGCAGGCCATCCTCGGTGAGTGACCGCGGCCATCTCCGCACTGGCTCCGCTAACCTCCGCAGGTATCACCGAGGCATTCAAAGCGGATACCAACGCGGAGAAGATCAACTTGGGTGCGTGTCTTTCCGCCGCAAACCACCGACTACCTACTGACGCGCGCAGGCGTCGGCGCATACCGCGATGACAAGGGCAAGCCCTACGTTCTGCCCTCCGTCAGGCAAGCCGAGAAGAAGATTGTGGAGTCTGGTCTGGACAAAGAGTATGCTGGCATCACCGGTGTGCCTGCTTTCACCAAAGCTGCCCTCGACCTCGCATACGGCGCCGACTCTGCGCCCGTCAAGGATGGCCGCGTTGTCATTACCCAGACCATCTCCGGCACCGGTGCGCTGCGCGTCGGTGGTGCCTTTTTGGAGCGCCACTACCCCGGCGCGAAGACCATCTACATCCCCACCCCCTCGTGGGCGAACCACCGCGCCGTCTTCAACGACTCCGGCCTGAAGGTCGAGACCTACCGTTACTACAACAAGGACACCATTGGCCTTGACTTCGATGGCATGCTTGCGGATCTCCAGTCCATCCCCAAGGGCAGCATTGTCCTTCTCCACGCCTGCGCTCACAACCCCACCGGTGTTGACCCGACCGAGGAGCAGTGGGTCAAGATCGCCCAGGTCGTCAAGGAGAACGAGCACTTCCCCTTCTTCGACATGGCCTACCAGGGCTTCGCCAGCGGTGACACCAACAAGGATGCTTTTGCTCTGAGGCACTTTGTTAAGGAAGGCCTTCGCCCTGTTCTGGCACAGAGCTTCGCCAAGAACATGGTGAGTAGAATTGTACCACTTTTTTGTTTCATTGTTAACTCAGCTGTTAGGGTCTCTACGGTGAGCGTGTCGGTGCTTTCTCCGTCATCTGCGAGTCTGCCGACGAGAAGAAGCGCGTCGACTCTCAGGTCAAGATCCTCGTCCGTCCCATGTACTCCAACCCCCCGATCCACGGTGCTCGCATCGCCTCTGAGATCCTGAACGACCCCGCCCTCAACAAGCAGTGGCTCGGTGAGGTGAAGGACATGGCTGATCGCATCATCACCATGCGCGCTCTGCTCAAGGAGAACCTCGAGAAGCTCGGCAGCAAGCACGACTGGAGCCACATTACCTCCCAGATCGGCATGTTCGCCTACACGGGCCTGAAGGCCGACCAGATGGAGAAGCTGGCTAAGGAGGTATGACGTGCAAGTGTCCAATCGATCGTTCAATACTAATACGCTGTAGCACTCCGTGTATGCCACCAAGGACGGCAGAATCTCGGTTGCCGGCATCACCACTGGCAACGTCAAGCGCCTCGCCGAGGCCATCTACAAGGTGACCGGTTAGATCACCAGCTTCTGAAATAACGACTTGATCTGAGCAGGGATATATCCGGCATGGCGTGGCGTTGGGCGCATCCCCGTATAGCGTGCAAGCATCCTGTACTGTACTGTTTGAGTAGTAATAGAGTGCCTTCGGCAAGATAATGCGATACGCGGCGCTTGAATTCTTATGTTCAGGTTTAACCAATCTTGAAACCTTTGAGTTTGTGTTGGAACATTGAAGGCATCATCAACCTTTCAGCACGGAGGCAAGTGCGCAGGGGTTGCGCTTTCCACGTTTGTAACCTTGAGCAAAATCTGTGCCGCAGGCTGGCGTCAACCTTGCCACTAACATCCCCTGCCTGTGTTTGCAGCCGCGCGTCAAACCTCGAATCAGGCATATTTGTCTGTGCTGCTACGGAAACGATACGTCCTCTACACAGTCGCTTGTCCTCGTCCGATCTTGCTGGCCTCGCACTCCTCCATCATGGAACCACGGATGCAATTCGATCATGCCGCCTGGGAGCGAAGTGACGAGATATTCGATACTTGGAAAGCTAAGCTTGTGAAGGTTGAAACTTTACGAGAGCTTGGCCATTTCATCAGTAAGCATCGAGGCGGCGTCGCTGAGGAGCTATGCAAACCAGAACGTGGCGCTTACAATGTGACGATCCGCATGCTTTTCAGAGACGGCGGTGCGGCTATTATGCGAATTCCGTGCCCTGGTGTTCATATGTTCCCGGAAGAGAAGGTGCGGAATGAGGTGGCTGTGATGCGCTACCTCGCAGAGCACACGACCATCCCAATATCCTTTGTCTTACACCATGGAACGGCGGAGGAATGCCCCTTGAATCTGGGCCCATTCATCATCATGGAGTATGTCAAGAACGCACAGACGCTGAGTTGCGCTCTCAATCTGCCTGGTCTTGCGAAGGAGGAACGGCCTATTCTCCATCCGGGTATCGACGAGCAGAAGCTAGCCTTCATATACGAACAGGTTGCAGACATCATGGTTCAGCTTTCGAACCTCAGATTTGAAAAGATCGGCACGCCTCTCGAGGTAGAGCCAGACGTTTGGGCAGTCACTGAGCGACCGCTCATGTGGGACATGAACGAGCTGGTGCAGCTTGCAAACTGCCCTAGATCGGAGCTCCTCTCAACAACCTTCAACACATCGAGCGACTTCTACTCCGCCGTCGCAGACATGAAAGTCATACATTTAGATATGCAGCACAACGACGCCATTGAGTCGGAAGAAGATTGTAGGCGGAAATACATCGGACGTCATCTCTTCAGGAAGCTGGCACGTGAGAAACGACTACATGATCCCAGATATGCGAATGGCCCTTTCAGATTCTGGTGCGACGACTTCCGACCCGGCAATATCCTCGTCGATGAAGATTGCCGCATTGTTTCCGTGATCGACTGCGCGTGGTCTTACACTGCTCACGCAGAATTTGCGTATAACCCACCTTGGTGGTTGCTTCTCGAGACGCCTGAGTACTGGTTGCCCGGCATCAAGGACTGGACGCAGGTGTACGAGGGCCGCCTCAACACATTCCTACGCGTTTTGGCAGAAAGGGAACACCTCGCCGTCGAACGTGGCCGTCTTGAACCTCAACATGCGGTATTGGCAAACAGGATGCGGGAAAACTGGGAAAGCGGACAGTTCTGGATCGATGATGCGGTGCGCAGGTCGTGGGCCTTCGATGCAGTGTTCTGGACGTATATTGATCCCAACCTTTTCGGAGGAAATGGGCTAGACGACCAGTATGAGGACAGGTTGATGCTACTCGACAAGGAAGAGCGGGAAGGTATCGATGAATTCGTGAGGAGAAAGGTAGAAGAGGGCAAAGAGAGGAAGTTGAGAGATTGGGATTCAGAGCCCTGCTTGAAAAGGATGGAGTAGGGGACGAACGGAAGCCATCTGTTGGACATTTACAAACTTTGAAAAGACCATTTGACAATCATACCACACGGTTCCCAAATGCAGCAGCACCACGTACCCCGGGTGCGTCCGCTTCCAACACCAAAGTTACCCCGCTCACGGTCTGGACTCATGTCGCTGAAGCTTTTCAGGGTCTCCGATATTCTCGCACATCCGACCCCAGCCGGCCGGACTAGCCCGGAGGCTGGCAAGAGTCCCCCACTCGCTCCTCAGCATATGCACGAAAACAAGGTCAAGATCGACGACAGTTCGAGATTCTATATTTCTGGCCTGATACATGCAGCAACACCATCCTCTTATCGTTTAGGTCCGCCGTTCGAGGAAAGGAGGCGAACACTTGGCTCTTCTCGTTTCCTTGTTTCAAACAGGAGTTTCTGCGAAATTTTGAGGACGCTATCAACTTCCTGCTTTCTCAGGGTTGGCCTAAGTTGCTTTGCAGGATCTGCTGCTCTGCAGCACCAGAGTCGAGTCGCTCGACCACCATTCAGATGGTCACCTTTTCTTTAAAGATAAAGGAGCACCAGAAACGCAGGGCTCAAGGCGAAGACGCAGGCCCGGAACGCCGAGCTGCACGGTGACGATGCTGCGCCATTGACGTAGCTGATGTACAAGTCGCGGGTGTGGCCGCAGATGCTGATATTGACCGGCGGTCCCTAAAGCCCACCGATGATGCTGTCTCACCTTTTTTACCCCTCGCAGATGGAATGCAGCATGTACAGACGCGTCTAGCCCACTTGGCCTCTACGCCCCGGGATCCTCGGACTCATGGATATGGCTCATCCACAGGCCCGGCACTGCAGGCTTACAGACTCCACGCATACCGATGGACTCTGGGAAACGCGGGGAGAGCCCAAGCTGAAGCCTTGAGGCAGTAGCGTATCGCCGTGGTCAGCAGGTTAACGAAGATGCGGCGCAAAGACGGCAGCAGTGTACAATCTGGGGCAGGTGTTGATCCGGACCCCACCTCCTCCGGGCATCCCGTCAAAATGGACTTGGGCACGGCAAGGTGCGACCTCAGAGGGTGAGGTAATCATGGGCTATCGGATGTCCGGCGTCGGTCTCGGAGGCGCGCTTCAGTAACTCAGTATATGAAGGTCTCCTGTAGCGAGCTCTTCAACACTTCTACCATTCTTCGACATCGCAAAGCTACTAAGTTTCATATCACTGCCAGCTCTTGAGCCTTGAAACGTTTCGCTCGCTTCTTATCTGTAAGTAGTGGCCGACAAACGTTCAAATGGAGCCCCTGTCTACCAGCGGGACAAGCTTCGTCTAGTCGGCACAGATTCCCGAGGAGCCTTTTCGAGCGTATGCACCCCGGAGTGGTCTGGCGAGGAGATATACGTGGGACCCCGCCTGGAGGAAAATCTTCTGCTGTTGCTGCTCCCTCCCTCGAACTCGACACCCAAAATCTTCCCTCGCGGCGAGACGTGCGTTACTGACTGTGTGTGTAGTCTTCTCCAGCGCTGTCGTCATAGCTGGTCTAACTGCATCGAGGCCCACTCGTGAATTAAGAAAACCGCTTGGCACCCCCGGCACCGCGCAAAGAAGTGGTCGAAGCTTGACGGCCCGCGACGCGCCTCTCATTTCTCCCTTTATTCCGCCCACGGTCCCAGTTCGCAGCGTCGCTTGACCGACGACAGTTACAAGCACTCACTACTACGACAACGTTTCTCAGGTCCAGCCTCGCTCGCGTGGCTCAGCGCTCGGCTAAAAATGCCTAGAGCCGATTCGGTCGAGAAGGATGACAGGGTACGTTACCCCTCCACCACCGCAGTAACAGGCGCGATGCCGCTGTCACTGCCACTGCCCTCTTGCACGACACAGCTGCCCGCTTTCCGCAACCACCCTCTGCCCTGCTTCTAATCGCCGCCCTGTTATTCTTCATAGTGAATCTTTGTTCTGACATTCCTATCCCCAGACGAGCGGAGACGACGGCATCATGGACATCCCCGGCGCAAAGGACAAGATCGATCCCACCACCTTCGAGCAGATCCTCGAGATGGACGACGACGAGGAGGAGAGAGATTTCAGCAAGAGCATAGTCTACGACTTCTTCACACAGGCCGAGAGCACCTTCGAGAAGATGGACGCCAACCTGTGAGTCCCCTCGGGTGCCCCTCTGTCCGGGATGAGCTGACCCAGAGCCCAGCGAATCGAAAGACCTCAAGACCCTGTCCGAACTCGGCCACTTCCTCAAGGGCTCCTCGGCAACACTCGGTCTGACCAAGGTGCAAGCATCGTGCGAGAAGATCCAACACTACGGCCACAAGAAGGACGAATCGGGCACCAAGGACATAACCGAGGAGGAAGGGCTGTCGAAGCTGAAGACGACCATCGAGCAGGCAAAGCAGGAGTTCCGGGAAGTCGAGAAGGTGCTGAAGACCTTCTACCACGATGAATCATGATAAGGGGCGTCCTGGTCTCTCTTTGCTGGGCTGCGCACCCATGTCCGACACGAACGGCCTCCTGGACGACACGCGCGTGATGAGGCTCGCTCGCCGGAATCCCGGATGCCCTCGTAGGATGCCGATGCCGCAAGACCCCTCATTGTCGACATGTACTTTGCCTCTCCTCGACAACCTCACCCAAGACTATTATACCTGCGGCTTTGGTTTGCGCTTTTTGACGTACGTTTCGAGGCTCGGCTTGCTGGGAGTGGAAGGGGGGATTTCTATACTGCCGCTCAGATGACTATGACTGCTCAAATTCCCGCGCGGACCCTGCTTGTTTCTCCTGCATGCGTGCTTCTCCCTTGGTGGCAAATCTGAGTCTTTCCCATATGCGAATTTGGAAACGTTCATTTAGACTGTTCGATCTTCCTCCGATGTTCTCCCCCGTCCACCTGAAGCTGTTAACCACTTGCATGGCCATGAGAGTCATGCATGAGACGGGTCCTCCCCCACGTTGTGCCCCACCTTTTTCGAGGTTATGTTACTCTTACGTCATCGGAGCTATGACGAATAGGTCGCTAGCGAACGGGCGTGCAGGGATTAAGCTCCGCTTGCTCGACCTCACATCTAGAGTACATAGCTTACCATTCATTGACGTTCGTAGGACTTAAATACACCATCTTATGTTTCTGCAGCCGGGCTTTCGTGGTGTCTGTCTCCCGGGTTCCAGCTACGCAGTATCCTTGGCTATCTCCTTCACACCTTCCATTCTTGTAGCTCGCCGGACACCCCACACACTGCGCTGTTACAACAGCAGAACGACAATCCCAAGCAAACCACAACTCTACATCAAAACATCCAAAATCATGGAAACATCACCCCTCAACACCCCCATCTCCGCTCCCATGACACGTCGATCCCACGACTCCAGTAAAAGCAAATCCAAATCCAAATCCAAAAACAACAAACACCATAACAACAACCACCCCAAAGCCGGCAAGAAACCACAACTCACGCATTTCCTTTGTCTACCGCTCGTCACGGAAACCACGCGACCACAGTTACAGACGGGGTTGGAGAGATTGGGGAAGGAGGTGGAAGAAAGCGGTGTAGTGCCCCGAAAGGCGGTGCGGCCGGTGGGGACGCTGCATTTGACGCTCGGGGTTATGAGTTTGGATGGGATGGGGGTGGAGGGGGTGGGGGAGATGGTAGAAAACTTGGACGTATCCGCGTTGTTCGAGGAAGAAACGACTACGACGGAACCGCACACTGGGGTTACTCAACCGGCTGCTGCAGCAGAAGTTGGCAAGACGGGTATTGAACCGGAGCCACAAGCGGATCAAGAACCCCAACCCCATCCTCTCACCATTTCCCTCCGCTCGCTCACCCCAATGCAAGCGCCGCACAAAACATCGATTCTCTACGCCGAGCCCGTGGATCCATCCGGCCGCTTACCGGGTTTTGCGAATCGGTTGAGAAGTTATTTCGAAGAGAGGGGGGTTGTGGTCAAGGAGGGGAGAGCGTTAAGATTACACGCCACGGTGCTGAATACCATCTACGCGAAGCCCAAGAATCGAGGAGGGAAGAAAGGGACAGGCGGGGGTTGGAAGGGCAAAGGGAAAGGGAAAGAGCGGGTACGACCGAAGGGGGATGTTATGTCTGCGGAAATGGGGGAGGAGGTGTTTGAGTATCCGGCGTCGAGGGATGGGGAGGGTGAGGGGGAGGGTGCAGAAGGGGTTGGGGATGGGGATGGGGAGGAGGGTGAGGCGTCTGCGCCGGAGCGGGCAGAGGGTCATGGGGTCAATGCGAAGAGTTGGCGGAATTTCGATGCAAGGGAGTTGATTGAGAGGTATAGGGATTTTGTGTGGGCGGAGGAGGTGGTGATTGATAGGATACAGGTTTGCAAAATGGGGGCGAAGAAGTTGGTAAATGAGAGTGGGGAGGTGGTGGATGAGGAGTATGAGGTTGTTTTTGAGAAGAGGTTTTGAGGGATTTGGGCAGAGGAAGGGGGTGGTGTAGATTGGAGAATGAGATGGGGAGAGAGACACGTGGGAAGGTTCGATAGCATGGATTGAGGCACGATGACCTGATACGAAGACGTCTGTATGCTCTAACTTTAATGTCATGCACCAGCTACCTGGAACAGTATGTCTGTCGACGATTGAATATGAAGCTTGAACGAAGTCCCGTTGTCCTTGTTTTCAAAGTATGTCGTCCACAGAAAAGGCGAACGAAGATGAGCATTGTCGAAAGTCGAGGAAATATAGAGCTTGAATGGTAGAGACACTGAGGCAGAACGTTTGATGATCCCCCTTTGTACTACAACCTCCTTCTTTCACGATCTACAGTCCGATGTTTCTCATCATGCCGTTTCAGCGTCGTTGATTCACTGCTTTTTTTCCGAAATCATGGTTGGACCTCATTTTGCGAGATGTGCACAAACTTTGGAAGCGACATGATGAAATACTAAAGTCAGCTGAGCAATACCCTCCCTCTTTCTGCATTATGTGAAGTGTTTTCTGTAGTCGGGCATTTTGGTGCCTGGTGCCTTCTGCAGTGTCAGAAGAGCGAAAAGGTTAACAACGGCAGTGAACAAGGGTTGAAAGAGCGATTCGTGAAAGTGCGAAAGTAGAAATAGAGGGAAGAGGAAAGAGTATTACGAGACTGAGGAAGATGGCAAAGAACGGAAAAATGATACTTTCTTCCTGTACATGTAGGAGGAGAAGAAACTGCATCGGCCGTGAACCGAACATGGGGGCTCACTGATATAGCTTATATCCTTATACTAAAATCTCTTTTATAACTATAATAAATACAAGCTCTAGATTAATTGATCATTCCTGCAGTAGCGCTGTATACAACCAGTCGGGGTGTGATAAGCTGCAGCAGGCCAACCAATAATGGCATTTAGTCCATTACTGAGTTTGTACTGAGCCTGCTAATGCAAAAAAGAGGCACAGACTGCAGGATACCCTAGCGAGGGATTCCTTCGCAGACCGAGCGTAACGATGGCGAGCAAGGCCCGTTCCCCCTGACACAGCACCTTGCATACTTTGTAACAGTCAGCCAACCCTAAATCGACCCGCTTGGCCAGCGCCGCATTGTTTTCCCAGACCCCGCCTTCGTGCAACCCAGCGTCCCACTGGGTTCGAAGCCAAAAACAAGATACCCAGGCCTTTGAGCCGACTATCAAACTGTGGCCACTCAATTACAAGAGCCGAAGGATGACTGGATGACCCGTTCAGCGCGAACCTTTCAAATTCCCTTTCGTCCTCGACAACCCGCATCCGTCCCATGTCGAATGGATAGAAGAAAGCTCCGAGAGAATCGAGTCGGAGAAGGCTGTATATCGAGTTCTGATGCAACATCGTCGCCCCAACATCGTCGACGGTATCCTCATCGCCTCGGAAGGTATTTTCATGCGCCGAGAGAACATGACTTTGGAGACGCGTTTACAGGCTTCATCCTCCGTCGCTCCCAACAAGCAAGTGCAATGGATCCGGCAGCTAGCGAGTGCCCTTGCCTGGATCGAGCAGCTGGGATATGTCCACGGTGACGTGCGGCCGGAAAACATACTCCTCGATACCAACGAAAATATTCGCCTAGGAGATTTCGATGCAGCGGTCAAGATAGGCGATCAGGTCGCCGTGGCCAGCGAGCCTTACATTAGACTGGGTGAGAATTACGAACTCCCAATTGCTGGCCCCGCCAGCGAACAATACGCTCTGGCATCCTGCATGTACTATATCCGATTCGGACACATCCCATATCATGAGCTTGAGCCACAGGCTCGTGGGAGACGGCTTGATAGGGGGGATTTTCCTTCAACGGCTCCAGATGCCGTCTTCGGAGGCCTCATTCAAGATTGTTGGAACGGGTGCTATGGTTCTATGAGGCTTGTCGAGCAGAAAATCGCGGCCCTAATGCGAGACCATGGCGTTGTGCAGGATTCGTTTCTGGGTCAAACTGAGCGAACGACGGATGACCTACTGTATGCGCTGCGAGCGGAGTGCGAGGTATATCTGGCAAAAGAACGTTCAAGCAATGCGAGGGACTAAAAGAATTGCAGCGTATATTACGGTAGGCACTCATCAGGACTCGGAAACCCGTAGGAAGGGACCGGAAGCAAAAATGCATCAGCCGTGAATCGAACACGGGGCTAGCCGAAACTGTTTGGCAACGGCTAATTTTACCACTAAACCACTGAAGCGATGATCTTTTTCTTCTTAAAAAAAATTGCACGTTTAATCTAATACTATTGGCCTGCTTTTGTCGAACACAGGGCGGGGGTGGAGAATGAGTCAACTAAAATACAAGGAAAAAACATATCAGACTTATGTTTCCGGGTGATTCGGTGGCAAATCAGCCATTGCTGTGGCGCAGATATGGTTGGAGTAAAGAGTCTTTATGTGTCATACAGCTAGCCTGTCGGATAGTGAATATATGGGGGGACGAGATAGCGATAAAGACTGTGTTGATTTTATAATGAAGGTATCTAGCAAATCCTATATAGCTGGGAGTTGACAAGGCAGCAGTAGGCAGCAGTAGGCTGCAATGCACCGGTGTAGGCATCAGTAGGCAACAGCATTTGATACTGGCCAATAGGATTGCAAGGTGCCTGAACCGTCACAGAATAACATGTTTTGGATTCCTCGATTCTGTGCCTGTTGGTCTTGACATTGAGGGTTGTAGCCTTCTCTCATGTCCTCGTGTAGATGGCGCCAGTCTTCAGCTGATGTCGACTTAGTGTATGAGCGTGCATCGTTCCGTGGTCTTTCCGATTCGGATGCGGCATAGTCCCAGGGTTGAGAGAGTTCCAAGGGTTGGGGACATTTCGAACTGCCGTCGTGTTGGTGTTGCAGAGTGCGTATGAGCACCAGGAAGAATGTTTCTTATCAGGCATCAGCCGCTTTTGTTGCTTTCTCTTCTCTTCTCTCCTTTCCTCTTCTTGGTCACTGCATTGGAGACCGTGATGGCATGGCAGTTGCGGGCTAGCGTTGACCTTGTGTCATTTGTGCATTGAAAGAGATTGAAACTACTACTATAATCAGTTACATCGTAGCAGTAACATTCAAGTGAGACTAAGGGACTGACTAGAGTACAGTCAGGCCGGAGCCCCCATCAACTGTTCCCTTTCCTTCCTGATGTCTCGAAGAAACTCTGAGAAGACCTCTTCCATCCTTCCCTTCTCAATCTCATACTTTGTATCCCTAGGCGTGTACTCCACAGACTCCACATCATCCCGCAATGCCAGCTAACAAGCAATGAAGAACCCTTCCACATCCCACGCGATACGGTCGTTGACGTCAGGAAACACTTCGGCACCACTGCCTAAGTGGCATTCCTGTTTCTCAAACTCGGTCTCATACTGTTCAAGCCACGCCTCGTAATACGGCAATAGTGTTGGGTAGCGCTCTTCGATGACGTCCAGGTCAATGTGGGGGTCGTAGTCGTCACCAAAGTTTGTTTTATGTCGTGGGTTGTTCCATAGGTATGAGGTTTGATAGTCTGGGAACAGCCGATAGTGATGGCGAGAAGACTTGGGCTTAGCGCTCTTCGAGTTATTCTCGGAGCTTATTGGGAGTTCTTTTGAGCTCGTCCGTGGTTTCTCTGAGCTTGTTGGAGCTCTCTCGGAGCTTTTCGATGGCTCCATTAAGCTCGTAGGGGGTTTCTCTGAAAGGATTCAAGTTAGCCTGAAAACCGATAACTGCAAATGCAATTCTCTCATGAAATAATACCTGGTAGTTGTGGTAAGGTCTCAGAGATGGTCATGACTCCTTGCTCTTCGTCGGCAATTTCCAAGCGGATCCCGTATTTTGTTCCAATAAACATCGGCTCTGTGGTGTTCTTGGACAGGAGTTCCTCCGTGAGTTCTGGTTTCTCTTCCGTTTCGCCTACTTTGACGTCACCATGTACGAGTTCCAGCTCTCGACCGTCTTCATTGCTTGAGGGCAGCCCGTAAGTGATTCCAACGCTTGCGCGGCGTGATTCTGCAGGTGAGAACCGTAGTGAGGCTGTCGCAATCACTGATTCGCGGCGGTATACCATAAGCCTCAAAGGCTGCAGGAGTGCGGACATGATAAAGAAGTTCCAGTTGTAGTCCTCCCGGATCCCGGACATGCGCACCCAGGTGATTGTAAGAGTGTCGAGGTTGACCTTACCAAAGGGTGTGTGGGGCGGCGCTAACCCGATCCGTGACCATGCGTTTGTGTCTCGACACCTGTAGATATACTTCGTCGTCGGGAGCCAGCCCTTCCTCTAAAGTTGTTTTGCGCCTACTGCCGGAAGCCAACCTTGCAGCCACCCAGGCTGGAGCACACAATCGTCAGCTTCTCCCTCCAAGGCTCCTCATCTCGACTCTCCACCTCTTGAAACGCCTGCAGAAGTCTGACGATGATGCAGCTGGCCTCAGTAAGAGCAAACTGCTGGCCGAGACAAACCCTAGGACCGCCGCTGAACGGAAGATAGGCCCATCCAGGTCTTAAGGGAGAAGATGGATGTTCGTTTTCCAGCCAGCGAGAAGGATTGAACGACTCTGCGTCTGGGCCGAAGATGTCTTTCCGACGCTGCATGGCGTAGGTATTGTATGCCACGTAGGCACCTTTGGGAACAAGAACTGGGTTGGTGCAGGAGGGACCGCCGCCGTGAGGGATGATGGTGTCCTGGAGAGCTTCGCGTGTGTTGATGGGACCAACAGGATATAGCCTTTGGGTTTCGTTGACGACAGCTTTCAGATACTTGAGCTCCTTCACTTGCTCGTATGTGGGTGGGTTGACGCCAACACTGTCCTTGATCTCCATGCGCAAGCGTGCTAGGATCTGTGAATGCCGAGGGAGCTCGAAAAAGAAGTTCGTCAGCAGGCAAGCTGTGGTGCCCCTACCGGCCGACAGAATGTTGAGAAGCTCGGACCTGATCTGGGTACGGTCGTCCGTAACGGCGAGGAGCTCTTCGAGAAATACGTATCGTTCCGTCTCATGGTTTCCGGAAGTCTGCGTTCGCTTCAAGGTTACCTCTTCATCGATATCTTGTCAGCAAATTCTGCCTCATGTTAGCATTGCATCTGGACCGCCCAAGAAAACAACAGGTGAAATGGAACCCACCTTCGATGATCTTTGCACACTTCTTCTGCCTTAGATCCGGCAGGAGAGCACCACGCCATCCCCACTTCCTCGTGTTCGCATTCTCGAACGGATTCTGGCAGTACTCAAATGCGTCAATGAATTGCTCCACTTCCTCATTCTTGCGGGCGTCATCAAGGGCACTAGTACTTCGCCCAAACAGAAACTCGGTAGAGATGGCCAAAGTCAAGAGGTGGAACAGCGGCTCTAATTCGACAGTAGCCCCGTCCTTAGGTATGCGTTCAATCATACGAGCCGTATGTTTCTCGAAAATGTGGAAGTCAGAGACTTGAGAGCGATTGAACGACGGCCTCAACAGCTCCCGCGAGTGCTTCCACGCAGTGCCTTCATTGGTAAAGATACCTCGGCCAACATACGCGGTCATCTGCTCCATGCGCGGTTTGCCTAAGCTCCAGATGCTAAAGTCGGTTGCCAGGATCGTCTTGATATTCTCAGGATCATTGGTTAGGAAGATTGTCTTCCCTACTACATAGAGGGAGACAGTGTGTGCATTGCTTTGCCGAAGGATGCTGGTCCAGTACTCGAGCAATTTGTGCTGCGAGTAGGCTTTGAAATTGCCGATCACCCAGTCGAAGCCCAGGATAGGGTCCCATGACCACCATCTCTTTGGCGGTTGGCAGCCGTACTTTTGTTTTATCTTACGACGAGTCGCGCCCGTTGTGGCTTCCCAGTAGACGCGGTAGCCAATGACGAGGGTGAACAAGGCTGTGGAGAAGTGTGCGAGCGATAGAAGAGCCATGGGGTATATGGAGGCGACGGGAGGTGAGGTATGATGGGAAGCATGCTCGGACGAGACAAAGGGAGGTATATGTAGCACATGGCTGAAGCGGCTGAGGTTGGCTGAGATGGAAAGACGAAGCGAAGGCGAGGGGAGCTTGGAACGGAAAGTGGGGCTCTCCGGTCGCTACTGGACGCCGTTGCGTGCTTTCGGCAAGACTTCACAGCTTGTCTACACTCCCATCAAGTCACCCACAAACCATCGAAGAAATGGCCATGTGTTGCTTATCCAATGCAAAAACCTCGGCATCATGCCCTTAATGCTTCGGATCGACAACTCCAGGCAGTCGTTCCCATCACCGGACACTTTACTCTGTCTCACACCCTACCAATACGTGCCGGAGCTCGCATAGTCGACACTCATCCGGAGAAATCAAGGTCGTATACGAGGCCAGAAATCTGCTGAGGTCAAGCTCTAGACTACGGTCTTGCTTACCTCGTGCGGCAAAAGCCAGCGCCTCCGTTCGTGACAGCGGCTGGACCTGCCTTTCCTGTATGAACAGCAACCCAACCCTTCTATGCAACATCCTCAGCATGTTCCTCGGTTCATCGCTTTTTGTATATTGAAGAAAGGGTTCGGCTTGGACACGCGATTCCCTTCGGGGGAGCAGGGCCGCCTATAGCTTTGACGACCCGTCATTCGCAAATTAAAACGCGCCTTTCCGTGCTATTGAAGTAACAGACTAAGTTTCCCTGCTGTAGAGCTATGGAAGCTGGATTAAAAATCTCCGTGTGGACGCGAAACTGAAACAGTTTATGCCGCATAGAAACGCTACTAGGTAGTTCACCCCTTTAGTCCCCTCCGGACTCATCAATCGTCTCCCTCCATATCTCCATCCATCCCATGTCCATCCCATGTCCATCCCATCCTCCATCCCATTCTCCATCCCATTCTCCATCCCCCCTATCTCCCCCCTCGCCGCCCTTCTCTTTAACTCCTCAACCGCCTCCTCTATCCTCTCCCTCGCCTCCCGCAACTTGCCCAGCTCTCCCTCTATCCATCTCATGTACATCCTATCCTCCATCTTTGCCTCCATCTCTTCCTCCATCCCCCCCTCCATCCTCTTCATCGTCTCCCGCAACTTGTCGACATGCTGCATCACTGCCCACACATACCCATTCATATCCAGCCCCAGTTGTCCCAGAGCGAGGCTGTCACTCATCACTCCCCAGCGCGCCTCCACCCCCCGAGCCCTCAGATCCATCGCCTTCTGGATATACGTGTCTACCTCAGGCTTTTGAAGTCTGTGCTGACTTTGAGTGCGATGGGATACTGTGGTGGAAAGTCCGTCGCCGATGTCGCGGTATTCGAAGGAGTATGGTTCATCTCTGTCTAGGTAAAACTCGCCGTGAAACACAATGTCGTTGTTGTTGCTGTTGTCGGCATTGTCGCCATCGTTGGGGGACACAGATGAGAGAGCGTCGAAGTCAAGGAGGTGGTCTTCAGGCTCGACAGGTGAGAGAGCGTCGAAGTCAGTGAGGTGTTGTTCGAGCTCGCCGTCGCCGTCGTCGTCGCCGTTGTCGTCGCCATTGTAGGATGACGCATTCGTGTATCCCTCATCCTGCTCTTCAAAATCGCCATCACTCTCGCTGTCGGAAGAGATATAGATAACCTCAGTCGCAGTAGCGTCGACATCTTCATCAGCATCCACAGCCCTCGGCGCTCTGACCCGGCGTTCATTGGCCTGTTATTCCATCGCCCACGTCTCTCCAGCAATGCTTTGAGCTAAAACAGTACATTAATTAGCAACACACGGTCTAAAAACATCTCGTTGAGCTGCTTACCGTAGGGTACTCTAGTCTCTTGATCCAAATTTCAAATGCCGTAAACTCAGAGCCCGTTATCGCTCACTCGGTGAACACCGTCCACAGAGACACGGCAATCAAACGAACGTCTACGTACCCTATATACTCTTTTTTCTCTCCGACAACCTGCACGCCATCCACATCCCTTGCATACGCCCGTTTGAAGTACCACCCCACACCTACCGCTCGAATGCACATACCCGTACCACCCCTGTCCACGTCAAACAAAGTTCTGCATACTGCCTGTAACGCCAAAATGCTAAAAGCACGGCACTGGTGTGTGACCGTAACGCCGCATATCGCTGAATTACACGCGCCCTTGCCGATGTGCCACACCATCAGTCCGACTGAATCCAGCACTTCATTCAATTCCATTTCGCGTTTTCTGAAATATCTACCCTACCCTGGAAAAAATCAAATACAATGGACATCTCACATTAGCACGCGAAGCGATTTCGCGTAGCGGCAAAGAAAACAACAAGGATGTGAATAATGTGACTATAATTTCAAGTGGCGTTGGAAAGCACGTATTAACAGCCACCGCATCAACCTCTCTAATCATGTTGGGACTCATCGTATACAAGTCACAATATATGCGATTTCCACATATGCGCATAGAATTTCGGAGATGGAAATCTTGACGACTTCTAGGCCTTCCACACACACGAGAAGCTATATCATGCTATTCACATCACGCATCAACAGCACGTCGGAAGCATAACTGATTGTATTACACTTTGCTAAAATGACTCCACTTGGCTTCCAAATGCATGCATCTGATGGAACGAACAAGGCATGACTCCAACCCTGTGAATAATCTCCCCAAAGATGGTCACTCTCCTGCAGGCAACCTGCCTCCTTTCGAAGCTCAATTATGAGCCGTACGGATCCGGATTTGGGAGTTCCAAGTGAAGGCGTGTCCAAGGCTCCAAGGTTGGGATAGACATGTCGGTTCAGCGGGGTAGGGTCGGTCGCTGGAAAAGAAAAAGAGTCTCTGACATTGACAAGAAGCGTCAAGGTCAGAGAAGAGCTAGCAAGAAGCAAAAGAGAAATGACGCAAGAGATTCCAGATGGCTCCTGGGAACAGCTGAGAAAGGATTGTCCTCCGGTGTGAATCCAAGGACACAGCTGTGTAGAAGCAGCAACGGAGGCGTGATCATGCTTCCGCCACGGTTGTATGGATTCGAATGGTCAGCATGATCAGCCAGAAGATCCATGGGCAGTCCGGAAGAAAGAGGAAAATTGCCTGAAAGTCATTAGTAGCCGGACGCCGTTACTGAAACGGAACAGGGAACATTCTGGGGGGGTATCGCAAAGTATGAGCCGTAAGTAGTCGTGGTGCAAGAAATGAGGGATGAGAGCCACTGCATTCCGCATGCGAGCTGTGAAGGTGCTGAAGATGACGCAGCTGTTCAACGATCCTGTGGCAGAAGAGGGACGAAGAACCAGAAATCCAAAGCAGCAGGCGAAGTGTCCGTTAAGTCTTCAGAATATCGTTCATGGCATCCTCCAGATCCTTGGTGATGAGATCGTACTTCACCTCGTCGTCAATCTCGTCGACAGGCAGGTAAATATCCTCCAGAGTGGGGACACGAGCGACTTCGTCAAGAGGATACTGCTTGATCATTAACCAATCAGCCCAAGCGCAACCCGGCGTCCTCTCACGCGGAAGTGGAAGGAAGCGGCCAACGTTCGTCTTAGCACGGTCATCGCCCTCCCACTTCATTTCGGCGCCCGTCGGCCACGGGGCAATCTCGTCCTTGCCGTTTGTCCAATCCAGGCACCAGATCGTCTGCTCGCCGAGAACGAGGGAACGATTGCCGACTGTGTGGAGGCAGCCGTGGACAAGGGACCCAAGACCATATGCATACGCGCCTGTTGCTTCTGCCGAAATATTGCGCCACTTCAAATCTTCCTCTCGCGCTTTGAGCTTGCGGGCCAAGCGAGCCTTGTCGGATTCGACCATGGCCTGGCGGTGCTTAAGGTAGTCATCATGCTTCCATTGAGAGACCTCGGAGTTCTTAAACAGACGGCGCATGCAGTTGCGTACGATTGTGAATTCTTGCGCATTCCTCTGCTCTGGCGAGACCCAAGAGCGCGAACTGCGGAAGCCTCCACGTGTATAGGGCATGTGGCCATAGGTAGAGCGGCGGAATGGAGACGTCGGTCCATCCGGCACATAGTTGTAGCCGTGACCATGATGAGATTCAGGCCCCTTGGCTTTGTAGAAAGGCGAAGCGGCGCCGCCATTACGGGAGCGGAAGGGAGTATGATTGCGCGGTACTGGGGAGGATACGGCGTTCTCGTCGTTCGGGTTATGTGTTCCTTCGCCGAGGGAAAGCCTCTTGAAGCCTCGGTCGATGTCGCGAAGGGATCCGTTGATCACATCCATTGCGAAGCAAGAGGTACGAATAGGACGTAAGGAAGACGGCAGGGTGTCAGCGTTTAACTGCTCAAATGAAGATTTCCAGCTGACAAGCGATATGACGAGAGTTGGAGGGTGTAAAGAGCGTTGCACAGAGTGACCCGATCTCTACGCTTCCACAACGCTCACTTATTTAGGGGAAGGTGTGACCGACGGCTTGCTGTTGGTGAGCCCCTGTTGCGGTGAGTCTGTTATGGTATTGCAAAGTCGCTCCAATCGAGAGGCTGGCCTATGGCAGCTCAGCTGTCAACGGCGATGCGTGGGATACACCGCCTTGACGTCTTGCAGAGACAGAACAACTCAAGAACAGGAGCCGCGACAATAGCAGGGTGAAGGAGGCAGGGTGAGGGAGACACGTACCTCTGTGATTTCGTCGAGACGTTCTGCGGAAGCTGTAATGAACCGATGCTTCGGTAGGTAATGCTCCAGAGATCCGAAAGAGGTATGCGCAAGGTGAAGGTGATGGGTTGGCGGACCCGATTGGGAGTGTGTAAGAGGAAGGATATATATACTCACTTTCCAGAAAAGGATGGATGATATCCAGTGCGAAGGTCACGCGGTCGAGTGCGTGTAAAGGAGGTGAGCGAAATAAGACGCAGAGCGAAGCTGAGGAACAAGTGTGGCGATTACGAAGCTCTTGCGGTGTAGCACTGCTCAATGTCAATAGGAGCTAGCGAGACCCTGGCGAGAACAATACCGAGTGACGCTGTAGGCCGGCAGTCGAAGAAGAGGTGCGATTTGTATGGTCGGCAACGAATCGTACCCTGACTGGTAGAGCGGTGAGGCGGTGATGGCGGCGGAGGTCGACGAACGTGACTGGGTCAGAAGCCAAAGAGGCGGGCGGGTGAAGGATATGTCTTTTGAAGCCGCAAGGCGGACTGAAAACACAGCGAAGATGCGGACGCGAGGGCGATCGAAGGCGCGAGGTTATGTCGAGGGCGGCGTGTCAAGGTTGTTAGGGGCGTGTATTAGAACAGATGCGGTGGTGGTTGAGGGGCTAACCGTCCGAGCAGAGAAAGTGTGAAAAGGCGAGGTGGGAAAGCGGTTGCCGTGGGTGACGGCATGGAGCGCGCCAGGCTCCCAGCTTGACAAAAGTTTCACACCGGGACTTGGGCTTAGCCCTGCCATGAAGTGCTGTACATATGGAAGCACACATAGGATGATGATAATCTGAAGCCGGCCATCTGCACATTGGCCTTGTGCTGCATTGAGAGCTGGTGGAGGAACATGCAAGCGGTAGTGGCACACCAAGTGTGACAACAGATGGGATCCAAAATCTGTTATTATATTGACAAGCACTCTTTCGTCCAAGGCAAAGTGTAGTAACAGTGGGATTGGAAGATTGAGGATCACACCTTCGTGATCGAAATGCTATGTGAGAAGTGGTGGGCAAGAAGACGTAGCAGACTGAAAGAGACTGACACTCGGGAGAACGAGATTGGGGAAGAGATCGAGGAAGAGACTCAAAAGAATTTCGAGAAGAGACTGAGAAAGAGACCAAGAAAGAGACTGAGAACATACTGATCCACTTTCTAAGAGAAGGAGGCTCGTATTCATATCTATCTTCAACGGTGTCTCTGAGAAAGACTTGAAGAGACCAAGAAAAGAGATTGAAAAGAGATTGAAAAGGAGATATCGACGAAAGAAGCTGTCAAGATGGCTTTATGTGGCTGAGAGGAAATCAGCGAGTTGCTACATCATGACTGTTACTTTGAGTGAGAGGTCAATCAGTTCGATGGGCATATGGAAAACAGCATTCTGAACACCACAAACGACTGTGCGAGTCTGCAGCCTTTATGTAAGTGTGGATATGGTGGCATGAAAGAGGAAGGTTGGGATGAAGCGAACCATGGTCAAGCGCTCGAAAACGTTCCGGGTGGGCATGAGGCCAGATTAGCAGCTGAAATTAAATCGTAGACGAGGATGTCGAAAGCCAGCGCGCATATTTGTGTCACGGGTAGTGCAGTCGTGTCAGGTAGAAGTGTCGTCGTGGGTTTCTGTGCATGTTTCGACGAGGCAGCCGCCCGCGTGTTGATTGGACAGGAACATCGAGGCGCACAGGCCATGCTTGGCGTTTCGTCGGGGGAAGGCGCTTCGCCGCAGCCATACAGAGGGCTGGCTTGGCGATGAATGACGTTGCCGTGTTGTGGTCGGCGCGTCGTGTGGCCAGCGAAGGGAACTCGGGCAGAAAGACAGCTGAGAATAATGTAAGAGAAGCGTGCAGTATGAAGAGACAGAAACCACGAATTCTGCGATGTAGATGGGAAGAAAATGGAAGGCGATGACGTTGAGATAAAGTGTAAAAACAGGGAAGGTGCGACGCCTCGGCCGCCACGTGCACGGCCACACGCCGCCGCGATGCATACAAAACGGCCAGCCACCGCATCTTTCTCGCGGGTTGGCCATCTCCTCTTCCATCCGACGACACCACAGGCAGAGGTGATGATTCCCTTGCGCTCTCGGAAAGCCGACCGACCTCGCTGGCTGGCGTCGCTGCGAGACCACGTCCCAGCAGCGGAGCCAGCCGCCGCGAGCCAGTAGAGCGCAAGCCGAGGAACAAAGGAAGACGCTGCGATGGCCCGCGACAAGCTACGACAACCACTCGAGGCCCTGGAACCCCACGACTGTCCAAAATAGCAGAGCCTACAAAGAATGCTACTTCGTGGGTCGCCTCAGACCTGACCGCCTCGGAACCAAACGACTGGCCGTCAGCGCTCCGCCTGCGCACCCCATGGGCGGCTATCGTGTCCGCTCATCCACCCGCCTCACCTGTTCTACGAAGAGCCGCATCGCAGCGACGGCGCCACTGAAACGCCCCGGCCGTGCAGCCGACTGCAAGATGCCATTATTGGTACCTTGCAGGCGGTCTGCAAATGGGTCCTCTGCAACCTCGCGGTACGTAGTCGCGCATGTTTGTTTCAGTCCATTGTCTGCTATTGTGCGCCTGACCCACTCGTCTTCTACAAAACTCGTCACTTCCCCCAAATACCCTTTCACAATACTGCTTCACCTTCCCTATTATTCATTGTTGCATTGTGAGGGGCAGTGGCGGGTTTTCTATTGTTCCTATTCAATTAACCCTGCCTAATGTTCTAATCTCCTTGATTGCTTTCTTCCCCTCAATATCTCTGGCAGATATTCCCACCCACCTACTCCTCCATACCCTTTCCTAATACAGTATCCCAGACCGGCCGTTCTCACCACCGTCCATTCGATATGGCTTCCACAGTGGACCAACAGCACCCCTTCCAGGCTGGACCTCCACCTCTTTCCGCTGGCGATCATGAGTCGCGAGACTACTACGCCCACCAACATGCATCACGACCTACACTAAACCAGACATCGTACCTCACACCATACCTCGGCTTTCGAGCTAGGCTCTCACAGATCGTCCTCAACCGCTGGACCATCCTTCTGCTCCTCGTCCTCGTCCGCCTTCTCTTTGCCATCGCTAGCTCCAATGAGAGCTTGAATTCCGCCCAACGGGAAGCCCTGAGCGCATGCACCCAAGTCGAGAAGCTCGGCAGCTCCATGGCCTCCATGCCCCACTACATGGCTTCGGGCGTCAATGAAATGACCGCTTCTGGCGTCGAAAAGGCTGTCAATGGCCTCATGTCCATGCTCGAGATGAGCGTCACCGGCGTCGAAGAGATCATTCTCTTCGTCATTCACATGCTGACCAGCACCTACCTCTGCCTCATCACCCTCGCCGTGCGTGGCAGCCTTGGCGCTGCCGTTGAAGTCGGCCAGGAAATGGTCAAGCTGCTCGAAGAAACCGTCAAGGAGGTCTCCGACGGCATTGGCAATGCCACCAAGTCCGTCAATGAAGGCATCGACAAGCTCATCGGCTCACTCAACGACCTTCCCTTCGTCCCGGATTTTGACAAGCCTCAAATCAACCTGGATGACCAGATCAACAAACTCAAGGAGCTCAAAGCCCCTCCCCAGATCCAGGAAGGCCTGCAAAAACTCAACCAGTCCATCCCGACATTCGACGAAGTGCAGAACTTTACCGATAACATCATCCGCATGCCCTTCGAGGAGGTCAAGAAGCTCATCCGCGAGAATTTGGACAAGTACCAGTTCGACCGTGCCGTGCTGCCAGTGCCGCAGAAGGAGCAGTTGAACTTCTGCGCCGAGGGCAACTCCATCCACAACTTCTTCCAGGACCTCTTCGAGATGGCCGCTCAAGCGAAGAAGATTGCTCTCGGTGTGCTAATCGTCGCTGCCATCCTGATCATCATCCCCATGGCCTGGCAGGAATACCGCCGCTACCGCAAAATGGAAGAACACTCGCATTTGTTCGCCAACGGACACGACGCCATGGACGTCGTTTATCTTGCCTCTCGTCCGCACTCCTCCTCCTGGGGCCTGTGGCTAGGCCAGCGCTTCGGATCTGCGTATCGCCAGACCGCCGCACGATGGGCCTTTGCATACGCCACCTCGGTTCCCATGCTCTTCATCCTTTCCCTGGCTGTCGCTGGGCTCTTCTCGTGCTGCTGCCAATATCTGCTCGTGAAGGGCATCCAGGCCAAGGTCCCGGAGCTGACCAATCAGGTTGCCGGCTTTGCGGAAAAGGTCATCACTTCGCTCGACGGCGCATCCATGTCGTGGTCCGATGGCGTCAACGGCGCCATCGCCGACATGAATGCCGACATCAACGACGAGGTCTTTGGCTGGGTCAACACCACCACTACTAGTGTCAACGACACCCTCAACGCCTTCGTGGAGAAGATGAGCGGTGCGCTCGAAGATACGTTCGGCGGCACTCCCCTGCATGAGCCCATCAAAGAGGTTCTCAACTGCTTGATCGGTCTCAAGATTGCCTCGTTTCAAAAGGGCTTGACCTGGGTCAAAGAGAACGCGCACGTCAACTTCCCTGGCGTGGCCAATGATACCTTCTCCTTGGGTGCCCTTGCCCAGCTCAGCGATTCTTCCTCTGCCGCCGAACTCCTTGCTGATCCCAGCGGTAAAAGCAAAGACGAAGTGACTGAAGCCGTCGACCACGTCGTCCGGAAGCTTATCTCCGGTATCCAGACCGAGGCCATCATCTCGACCTTCATTCTCTGCCTCTGGCTGCTCTTTGCCATCGGCGGCAGTGTGTATGCCTGCGCTTACATGGCTCGCCGCTCCAAGGTGTACGCCACCAACGACCCGTATGTCGTCAATCCTGCCCTGACGGAGACCTCCGACCTCGAGAAGCCCCAAGAGTACCGCCAATCCGCTGCGCCGCCGTATGAGTACCCTGTCAACAAATCTGCGCCCTACACTATTCAGCCACGCCCGTTTCCGACCTTTAGTCCCCGCGCGCCTACAGCCCCTTCTGGATCAGTGCGTCAAGTGGATTCTCATGCGGTAGCCGAATCAGCATGCCCTGGCCATGTTCGCGCCAGCAGCCACGGCACTCTAGCGGACCCGTCACCAATGGACGAGAAGCGGAACCCGTTCAATCAACCTTACGATGAGAAGCGGAACCCATTCTCCGGTTGAGTCGACGTTGTTGATCTGGCTGCTCTCCCCTGACCTTTACGCTTGTGTCCTGCGTCTACGAAGAGCATCCTATTGTATCAGCCTGTGACGAGCCGTAATTGCTCAAGTTCGTACCATAGTCCCTGTGGTCCCTGCTCAGACGATGCTTTGCTCTCTAAGCGCCCAGAAAGTGTAGAGCTCTGCTCCCTGCTGGGTTAAACCGATGTTTCTGCATTTCTTTCAAATCTTGCCCCGGCGTCTGAGCCATGCTCGATGTCGGCGGCCTAATGTGTTCTGGTTTCTTTGTTTGCGTTGTGCTCTGCATTTGTTTGGCGTTGGAAGATATCCCCTCACTGCATTTGAAGCGATTTAGTCTTTTCATGAGAAGATATCCTCTCACTGCATTTGAAGCGAGCTAGCCTTTTCATCAAGTCTATCTTTTTCTTTCGAAGTCTATCATCGTCTCAAATCATGAGAAGCCGTGTGTATCTCCTTTGGTTTGTCTCCCCGAGGCCCTTTCCCCCTGTTCCTCTCCAGCACCCTCACGCCCCCATTTCCCTTCTGCGCGCGGTGGTCCCGCTCCCGCCTCCCCGTGGCTTGCCCGGTTGGCCGGAGCCGCATCTCCGCCGCAGTCAAGAATGCAATGGTCGCGCGCGTGGGACGTGCTGTGCACGAACCGGGCATATTGGGTATGATTGTTTCCTCGCGCCACCATTCCCCCCTTCCCGCTATCCACCGGCCCATCCTGGCTGCATCTTCGGACCCGCTTGTGGCCGTTGTGGGGGAAGGAGCCCGCACGACTCCTCTCTTCATCATCTTCGGAGAAATGTCGATTGCTGATGTCGCGCGTGGGGAATGGCAGTGCTGCTGAGATCAGCGTTTGAATTTCCCTCCTTGTTTCACCTGTACTAAGCTCTTTGTTTGAGGACCGTGAGGGATAGTATAGGGAGCTTGTTGAGTTGGATTTTGAAAGAGGTGCGCTGCGTTATTGTATGGAAGCTATCCTCGTCCTTTGGATGAAGGGTTGGTTTTTTCACGTATCGCGACCTGTGTGATTCTGTGGCTTTGCCCGGATCTTCTTGGAGGAGGAAGTGGGTGGTGGGGCTGATAGCTTTGCCGTGGAGGTGTCTGGCAGAGTGGAAGTCTCGTAGATGTAGGGACTGAGGTTGGGCTGTGTGAAGACCTTAGCAATAAAATTATCCCTACATTCAGATCTATATCTCAACGTTCTTTTTCAGGCATTTTTACGTTTGACCGCTCGTTAAGGCAATCATTCAACTGAATGGGAGAGGGTGAAGGAGATCACACGTGATGTATATACGCACGGACCATCTCCGTCCGTTATGACGCTACCGTCCCCAGCCGAAGCTCAGAGCTCCGTCCAAACCCTCACGCAGACAGACCATGACAATTCGATAGTGAGAGCCATGCTCTCGCCTACATCCGATTACCATGCTTTCCGCCTTCACCGCTCGACCTATTGTCGAGCTCAAGCAGCGAGACAAGTCCAAGATCGAGTCCATCCTCGCCTACGGTACGAAGCTCCCCAAGCTTCTGTAACTATCCTAACCAGCGCAGGCGACCGCGTCCTCGTAGGCCTAAACACCGGCGCTTTACGCATCTACCGCGTCAACGACCCTCCTGAAGACGAACCGGAGCACGAAGGCTCACAGAACGGCGAGCAACCGGAATCCGCCGGCTCCAAGATCAAGGCCGCAGACCTCCTGCGCGAAGAAGAGAAGTTCTCACGCCGGCCTATCCAGCAATTAGCCATCATAAAGGAGGCGAATATCCTGGTGTCGCTGTCGGATAACCATGTCTCGATCCACGATCTCCAGACGTATGCGCTGCAGGAGAAGCTGGAGAAGACAAAGGGCGCGTCTACGTTTGCCGTGACGAGTAATATCGTCAAGGATCCTAGCACGGGTATTCCGTCGATTATGAGCAGGCTTGCTGTGGCGGTTAAGAGGAAGATCATTTTGTGGACGTGGCAGGATATGGAGTTGAGTGCGGAGGCGACGGAGATCACGCTGATTGCGTCTGTCAAGAGCTTGACATGGGCGACTGGTACCAAGATCGTTGCAGGCATGGACCCAGGGTTCGTCATTGTCGACGTGGAGTCCCAAGAGGTTAAAGATATCGTGAAGCCCGGTGCGCTGGGAGAGGGTGGAGGTCAGGGCCAGCGATTCGGCGCTGTCTCATCTTCCGGCATGGGATACATGGGAATGGCAAGCTGGGTGCCGAAACCTCTGGCGACGCGCCTGGGAGAAGGGGAGATGCTGCTTGCGAAGGACGTGAACAGCCTTTTCATCGACGCAGATGGCAACGCCCTATCGAAACGACAAGTGCCCTGGCCAACAGCACCGGAAGCAATCGCCTATTCGTATCCCTATATGCTCGCATTGCAGGCGCCATCGAAAGGAGGTCTGGAAGTGCGGAACCCCGACACGATGAATCTCCTGCAAACGATTGCCCTTCCGAATGCTAACTTTATGCATGTGCCGCAGCCGAATATCAGTCTGGCGCATGCGGGTAAAGGGTTCCTCGTGGCGAGTGACCGATGCATATGGCGCATGGGCGCCCAGGACTACGAGTCACAGATTGACGAACTCGTTGCGAACGGTCGATACGACGAGGCACTGAGCCTTCTAGACCAGTTGGAGGACACTCTCTTGCACGATAAAGACGGCCGAGTTCGGGAGACGATGATGCTAAAGGCTCAGTCTCTGTTTGAGCAACGCAAGTACCGCGAAGCTATGGACCTGTTCACAGAAGCAAAGGCGCCTCCAGAGCGTGTGATTGCACTGTACCCGAAGTCCATCGCTGGGGCGCTTTCTTCCATTGAGAGCGTCCGCGATGTCGAGAGCGTGGCCGATCCGGACGAGGCGGGCAGCGAGCTCAAAGGCAGCGAAGCCAAATCGGAGGACAGCAAGGAAAGCTTGCATGCACCGGCCTCCGTCCTGGGACGCACTGTCATGGGGCGACTAACCGGCCACAAGAAGACGGATTCCGACACGGCCTCTATTCGGTCATCCATCCGCGATGATGCCTCTGAGGTCGGAGTCAAGACACAGTCGAGTCAGCCTGACAAGCCCCTTGAAGGCAAAGACTTGAAGATTGCCGTGCATGCACTCCAGTCATTCCTCGCACAATGCCGTGTCCAGATCAAGCGGTACATTGACATTGACGGCAAGCTGAAAGAGCCGCTGCCGCAGCCAAGCGACAGTCAGGAGGAGATCAAGCCTCCATTCCATCACTTCATCCAGCAGAAGACACCTGATCCGAACATCGACTGGGCGTCAGAGCTGCTGGAAGTCGCCAAGCTCGTCGACACAACACTCTTCCGCGCATACATGCTCGCGAGCCCCAGTCTCGCCGGGCCACTGTTCCGTCTTCCCAATTTCTGCGAGCCGGGCGTGGTTAACGAGAAGCTGTACGAGACCGGTCGTTACGTCGACCTGATTGACTTCCTGCACGGTAAGAAGCTCCACCGACAGGCGCTGGAATTGCTGGAGAAGTTCGGCAAGAATGAAGCCGATGAAGAGGTGTCCCCAGCGCTACAAGGCCCTCAGCGGACCGTGGGATACTTACAGCAGTTGCCGCCAGAGATGATTGACCTGATCCTCGAATTCGCCGAATGGCCACTACGCAATGACCCGAAGCTCGGCATGGAGGTCTTCCTAGCAGACACAGAGAACGCAGAGACCCTGCCGCGCGGTCGCGTGCTCAACTTCCTACAAAAACTCGATCTGAAACTCGCAGTCAGATACCTGGAGCACGTCGTCGAGGAGCTGAACGACCTCACCCCAGATTTCCACCAGCGACTGATACAGCTGTATCTCGAGAGGTCGAAGGCAGGCCACGATGCGTTCGAAGGCGACGATCAAAGAGTGGAGTGGCAGCAGCGGTTGCAGCAGTTTTTGAAGTCCAGCTCGCAGTACAACAAAGTGTGGGTGTTTAAGCAACTTCCCGCTGATGGTAAGTGTCCCTCCATATCGTCACAGGACGAAGCTAACGATGCAGAACCCGACTACTTCGAATCCCGCGCCATCGTCCTCAGCAAAATGGGGAACCACAAACAAGCGCTCCAGATCTACGTCTTCCAGCTCAAAGACTATGAGAAGGCCGAAGAGTACGCCTCCTCCTCCCCTCCTTCCCCACTCCATTTAACACAAAACCAGATACTGCAACCAAATCTACCTCACAGCCACCACGCAACCCACGTCCCCATCCACACCACACAAACCCACTCCACCTTCCGCACTCGACGAACACGCCCAACCATCAATCTACCACACCCTCCTCGCGCTTTACCTGACACCACCACCCCCACACACGCCCAACTTCGCCTCCGCTTTATCTCTTCTCTCGAACCACGGCGCCCGTCTCCCAGCGTCTACAACCCTCGATCTCATCCCCCGGTCTCTGCCGATAGCAGACCTGGCATCGTATTTCCGCGGCCGGATCCGAAGTGCGAATTCGTTGCTTAATGAAGAGCGGATTGTCGCGAGGTTGACGGCGGTCAGGAAGGTGGCGGTGGAGACGGAGGTGTTGCTGGGAGAACATTACGGAAGGGGCAAACCTGGAGGACTGAATCGACGCGTTGTTGTTGGCGAGGAGAGGAGGTGCGGGGTTTGCTTTAAGAGGTTTGGAGGAGCGGCTGTTAGGGTGTGGCCGGATGGGGGGGTCGTGCATGAGGGGTGTGTTCGGGGGAGTATGGGGAGGAAGGGGGGTGCCGGTATGGGGGTTGGGAGGTGGTGAGGTGATTGAGAAGGGTTTTGGGAGCGGAGGGAGAAGAGAGGGGGAAGGGAAGACGAGAGTCGTCATGGTGGATGGTGGATATACCCGTAGTGATAATGATTTGACTTTGTATCTTGAACGCGTTTGTCACTTTCTACGATCCTTGCATAGTCCGCGCCAGAGGTTCGAGAGAAAGTATTCCCCGCCCATATACAAGTTCTGCGTCGTGGATCATATACTTCAGCATTTCCATCCCTGCTCTTTCTTATTTGCCGCACACACTTTGGAACTCTGCATTTGAGGCTCGTTTCTCTTTCCGCGTGCGTAGCACAAACAACCAGACCGAACCTCGTCCTGCAGTCGAAACGTAGCGATCTCTGCGGCACAACGCGAAACGCAAAACGCGGAACTTCACACCTACCGCGCAGTGATCAGGCAAGACACCAGTACACTTCCTATGGGAAAGCAAAGCAAGCATACACCGCAGAAGCAAATTCACCGCACCCAAACGCTGCGGGTAACGCAACATTAGTTTGCTATGATGCATCATTTCCCGCATACGTGCAGAGAACTGGTCGACGGGACGCATGCATCTACATGGGTTTATATTCTGTGTGGTGTTTCGGCATTCTGCAGTAGTACTGCAGTTATGAGGGCAATGGGGCAATTTTGTTTATCACCGTGGACATGGGCCCCGGGGTGGTGTCACGTAAGTCGCGTTGCGAGCGGAAGACTTGGTGCGGTGAAGACGTAATGTAGTACGCCGAATTGGATATCCATGGATGCTGTGAAACGGTCGTAGGGGACCCTAGCCCAGAGTTCCAGGCTTTACAGTACTGGCAGCGAAGGAATGCAGAAATTTTGTTTGTCATGCAAATAGTTGGTATGGGAAGGCGCTTTGCGTCGAACTTTATACCGGGCATATCTGCAATTGCATGAACATCTCTGCACGTCGTGGAACGGTTGTAGTATACCCTAGCACGCAGTCTTCCAGCTTCTAGGCTTCTGGGCTTGTTCGGTACTGTAGGAAAGAGGTTTGGGGATTGGGTTGTCATGAACTGAGATGTCATGGGAAGGCGTGTCGATCGGTAAAAGGTGAGGTGAGAAGTGAGGTGATACATAAGTAAACAAGGAGCAGGTTGTCGGATATATTTGTCATCGTGTACCTGGATTCACAACCCACGGGAAGCCGCGTTAGGCATGCGTTCAAGCTGCAGTTTCTGTGCGGTGAAGAAGTGGGGGGTGTATGGCAAACGAAAGTATGCAAGGAATGGTAGGCAGAATACCTATGTATGTTTGTTTGCCATCGTGTACATGGATGTTACGGGAAGGCGCGTGTGGTAAGGCACGGGTATGCGCGTTTGGGCGGTAGAAAGGTGCGGTGAAGAAGTGAAGTAGTACTTCGGAAGTATGCAAGGGCTAGGCTTGGGCATAGTGGGAAGGATGAGGAGAGATAGAGAGAGTATATCAGAGGACGTTTGCTTGCTTTCCATGCCTCTGCAACTAATGAGCGGAAAAAACGACCCTAGGAACCCGAATGCCGCAGTAAAGTCGTGGATTCAGGTAAGCAACTCAGAGCACCTAGGTTTCCTGTGCCCAATCTCTGACTTTACGCATGAAAGTCGAGCCAGCCACGACAACCCATTTCGAAGCATCGGACAACCATGGAAGAATATCAACCCGACGAAGGCTGGCTCAGAGCCCCGATGGACATCGACAACGGCGAGCTCGTAGACGGGGACATTCTCACCGATGCGTATGTACCGCCGCTAGCGACCTTTGCTGGCTATTACGGCGTCAACAATAACAGCGGCAACGCCGTTCAAGGCCCGCATTTCCAGTACTGCCGATATTGCCATTATTGCGAGAACTGTCCGCATATTATCACTGCGGTGGCTGTTCATCCAGTCGATCCTATTAGTTCTATCGTAAGGGTTAATGCGTCTTTGAACATTCGCGGGGATGATAGAAAGGAGGAGGACGCGGCGGAGAAGGGGGACCGACGAAGAAAACCCCAGCAAAGACCGATATATCCAGCAGGCGCTTGAGCTTCGGGCTCGGGCTCTGAACGCGAGCCAAGGTATTCTGAGCGAGCAGGCTATGCAAGACTTGGCGATGTACATGGCATGGCATGTCACTGAAGTGAGACTGAGGGCCGACTTTCAGGAGATACTGTCGAAGATGGAGGAGTTGGTCGTGGAGACGGAAGAATGGGCGGCTCAAATGAAGAGGGTGAGGGAGTGGAGGGCCTTCCGGGATATCATTAGACCAAACCCTTTCGAAACCCTTGGTAACTGAGGGCCGAGGATGGAGACAGTGGAAAGAACGTGGTGTGAAAGGGGGGCGAGATGTGTATACTGTGGCTGAGTGTTGATCCGGTGTGCTGAGGTTGACATTTAAATGCGGAGTTGGAAAGTACTTCTCGGAAATCGCGCCTTCTGTCTGCATTTGCATGGTCACACTTGCCCGATGTACAGGCTTCGTCTTCCGCCGCCCCCTCTTCCCTTCACATACTAAAATATAGCCCTTGGATAATTGTTCTGTCCCCGGACAGCCCAAATACTCCTCTTCTCTGTGAACAGGTTGGCTTGAAACCATGCCCGACCCCGCTCTCAGCTTACTGCCGCAGCTCGACGTGCTATGGCTTACGATCACTCGGATCTCGGGGCAGGTTTATGCAACGACCAATAGCCGCGCACTCCAGCGACCTATCGGGTACCACGATAACACCTGACCATTCATGCAATTGAGAGTTTGTGCCAAAACCATGCGTATTCTTAGGTTGGTTGGATAGTTCGAATTGATTTGTCTAACGCTTCTCTCAGATCTATGCAACGAACGGTAGCGGCGCAGTACATCGACCTATCGGGTAGCGCGATAATATCTCACCAGTCATACGAATACTACATACAACATACTCTTGACTTACTGGCCAGGCGTCCTTTGCGTTACTTCTTTGAGACCTCTCGCAACTCGATTGGTTGGAGCAGAACGTGTAACGCGAAAGCGGGCGGGGTGGGGATGCTCAGGACGACTCAGACGAGCCGTCTTTCTAAAGTCTCGAGAAGATTTTGTAAGCCAACCATTCGATATTAATAGACACTGTGGCTGCAAGTCTACGAGGGGGATCGGGTATAAATACCAATTGGGGTCGCTGAGGAGCTCCAAGGCGTCGTGGGTATACATTTCGAACTTCACAGAGTTGTACTCAGATTGCCAACCTAAGAACCCACGGACAACACAGCCCTAAAGATTGTCCCGTCGTATCGAGATGGTCAAGGACCATATCTGCAACTCCGAGGAAGGTCACGTACGAGCAGAATCTCACGGCACATCAGAACTTTGCGCTGCATCCGCGGAAGATGGCAATAATGCCAACATTTGGACAACACGATTGCACCAATTTGCGAAGAAGTTCCATGTCGAGGAACGCGGTATAGGGCAGGTGGCGACAGAAGAAAAGACTGGCACTTCCCTTGTCCATGTCGCATCCCTGGTGAGTATGCAAGGCTGTTGCATAGGTTGTGTTCACTGATCTGTGGTAGTGGATCTCGTGCAACATGGGAGTCAGTGCATTCGCACTTGGGCTACTTGCACATCAACTGTTCCATCTCGGCTTCGTGGATGCCATTCTCGTTTGCTTCTTCTTCAATGCACTTGGAGTGTTACCCGTGTGCCTATATTCGTGTATGGGAGCACGGTTTGGCCTACGGCAGATAGTTATCTCGAGATACTTCTTTGGCTGGCACGGCATCAAGCTCAGTGAGTGAGAGTTCAGTCCCTTGTAACACTTCGCCAGCTGACTTCGGTGAGTTGCCGTATTCGACATTCTCTCGATGACAGGATGGTCAGCGTTGAATTCCCTTGTCGGCGCTCAACTCATCCGCGCAGTCAATGACAATATACCTGCCTGGGCCTGCATACTTTTCATCGCCTTCGGTACACTGATCGTGACCTTCTTCGGCTATGATTTAGTACATCTTTACGAGTATTGGGGCTGGATCCCAGTTTTCATCGTCTTCCTCATAACGCTGGGCTGCTTCGCAAACTCTAAGGCTTTCGTCAAAATCCCAATGGGTGTTGGTGTGTCCGAACTTGGTTCCTGCTTATTCTTCGGCAGCGTGGTCTACGGGTTCGCGACCGCTTGGGCAACCATAGCAGCGGACTATACCGTCTACCAGTCGCCTCACCAGTCTTGCATTAAGATCTTCATGTCTACCTGGATCGGCTTGATGTTCTCTCTTTGTTTTGTTGAGATGCTCGGAATAGTCATTATGACTGCGCCCACCACCAATGCTGGCGACAATGCTTATGCAGCTGGCTACACCGCAACACTATCTGGAGGTCTCCTCGGCGCTATCCTCTTCCCAACCTTGGGCGGTTTTGGGAAGTTCTGCATTGTTGTTCTCGCCCTGAGCATCATCGCCACTAATACGCCCAATATTTACAGTCTAAGCGTAGCGATGCAGGCGTTTGGCGGGTGTCGACGAAGAGTGCCAAGGTTCATCTGGACAGTGGTGGGCACAGTAGCGTATGTTGCTGTCGCAATCCCAGCACATGATCATTTCGAGAGCGTGTTAGCCACCTTCATGAACTTCATTGGTACGTTTTCGTGCCCAGTTAGTCCCCACACAGTCAGAGGCACCATGCTGATTCGGCTCTTGCTAGCATACTGGGTCGCTATGTACGAGGGGGTTGCTCTCGCCGAGCACTTCGTACACAGACAATCGTCTATGCGCAATTATGACCCTGAGATGCATGATCAGCCTTCAAAACTACCACCTGGATTTGCCGGCGTATTCGCCTTTTGCTGCGGCTTCGGGGGCATGGTATGTGGTATGAGCCAAGTGTGGTATATAGGGCCAATTGCGCTGTACGCGGGTGCAAAGCCGTTTGGTGGAGACGTGGGATTCGAGCTTGCTTTTGCTTTCTCGTTCGTAACTTATACAATTGCGAGATGGGTTGAGTTCAAAATATTCGGTCGCTAACGAATGAGTAATTGGCTGCAAGTAACTTCGAATTTGGAAGAGCAAAGTTACAATTTGGACTTATTTCGTACGCACCGAGTTGAACCAGAAAATATAGACCATCACCCACACACAGCCCACGCTACCATGCTGGCTCAACTCCTGACAACACTCTCTTGACAAAAAGCTTCTCGTCGACGTAGTACACGAAGAGGCTCCTCGTCTGCCAGCCTGACCGCCAACGGTGAGGAACCCATTCTTCTCTCATCCTCAACATGATCCTTGTTATTCCCGTCAGGGACTGGCCACGAAGAGAGATCTCGACCGCACCCAGAAAGATTCTCTGGGGTAGCCATCGTTCACCCCGACTGAATCACTTGCATGATAGAGTCGGGTCGGCTGTGTGGCCTCTCAGGAGCGTCTTTCGGATTGCGGTGATGGTGTTGAAGTGGTGAAAGGTAAGACGCATCGTCTGCTGGAATGTTTTTGGTCCGTTTGTGCGATAAAAGTGAGTCTGGTTCATGGTCCTCCCCTTCTTTGTCGGACAGCTCGATACACATTTCTGGGGGGCGATGTCGTTTTCTCGAACAATCCGGAATAGGTGTGTCCATTGCCGGATAGACATCTGACGGTGTCGTATCTGATGACAGAGTGTTTGTTGATGATGCTACTGTGACCTCTGATCCGCTTCGACCAGTGGTATCCCCATCCGAAAAAGATGGATCTTCGGAGTCGTGCGGAATGACGATTGGTGTAAGTGGCGCATTTGGCTGACTGTAGATGCTTGCAGGCTCCTCAGTACGTGCCCTTGAGAAGACGTCTCGCATCATATATCCTGGATGTCCGAAGATGACGGCCCCTTGGTCGAGAATGAGTTCGGGTCGGCGTATAGTCCCGACGACGGATTTAGGAAGGATCTGTTGAAGGCGATTGCACTCGCATACTCTTTTGTATTTGCAGCTCTCGAACAGAATCGAGTCGCCTTGATGCCACTGCAGTTGAGTTGACGTGAGGTAATTGCGGTTCAGCCGACAACCAGCCACGTCGTAAAGTTCTTTGAGCATTTTAGTACTCGTAGCCAGATAGTCATTCCCTTTGGGCAATCTCTGCCACGAGCGGCAAAGACCCGAATTCAAGTTGTCGTCAGGCACGATGATATCTTCAAAGCCGTCTGCTAGAAGGACCAATGCATCAATGTCGCATACGAGCAGTGGCCATCCCCCGCTTGTTGTCTTTAGTGGCGTCTGCTTCTCTCGAAATGGCGAGCGCTCCTCAACCACAGCTTTGAATTTAAACCCGTTGACAAAGTCGCGGCGGGAACCTTTGATGGAAGCCCAAGACGACTTCCGGACGCTGCTAACATTCTGGTCAATGAGGAACTCGAGCAGCGACCACATGTCAAGGATCAGATGCTTGAACGTGTATTCATCCTTGGATAGAGGAAGCGACTGTATAGCCAAAAGGACCTTTTTGGCTGGGTGACCGACCGGAACATTTGTTTCGAGCTCAATTCGCTTGCCGTTCACTTCGAATGGCTCTAGTCGGTGTCGATGTTGAGCCATATGTAGCAGAACGTCGGTTGCGGGTACGAGCCACGCTCGTCGCTCGCCCGTATCGTACAGAACTACAGGCGTCTTCTCCGCGGCGGATACAATTCGCTGGTATGGGCCATTGCGTTGGCTTATGATGGCATGCCACTGGACTCGGTCGGCTTCCTTTCGAACAGGAACAAACATGTGGGAGAACCCCTTCATCACCACCCCGCCGTTGTATTCAAAAGCGTGACGTACACCTGCAATTCCAGCTAGGAGCTCTAGTGGAATCTCTAAGCCAACCTCGTCTGAGCGATTTGGTATCGGGAAGCCAGACGCAATCACAGCTCCGCAGAACAACGGCAACCAGCTTGCGGTCTCCGTGGCGTGTAGAGGTTTCCGTTCAAATGTCATCTCGAACCTTGACGGGGAAGATGTTCCCCGAATCAATGGCCTCGCATAGGCTAACTGGTCACCAAATGGCGAGGTAATCAAAGCTGATCCGATCCAGGCGATTTGCTGAGCTAGCTCCACGATCAGCTCTTCGTAGGTGCCTCTAGCACGAAGGACAAGTTCGCCACTCGGAGTATTTCTCATATCGATGCTCAAATGAAGAGGTTCTCCGATAGGGCTACCAATTTCGAGAGGAGTTGGTCTTGTGGCTGTTGTACTTGGTCCCCTCAATGTAGCATCTGGAATGTCGATGAGGTAGGGTCCTGTTCTAGGCCAAGTCGCCTTCACGTACTCCACGCATGTTGTAGCTTGTGCGTAAAGAACAGAACTCGTGAGGACTACTACCGAGCCCAGCCCGGGAAACTCATCACCATACTGAGACCGCATGAAATCGGTCACCGTCCATTTCACGACAAACTCTGCTTCGAGGAGAGGATATTGTTGGGTTTCCACGAGTGTTGTTCGGATGCGCTCCATTTCAAGCCCGTCGCCGTGGTACCAGGGCTTTTGATAGGCCGTTACGGGCCGTTTTTAGAGGGCTATAAGTTAGTAACGGAGGAGGAGGCACTTAGTTACGTACGGAGGAGTAGAAAACAGTTAGAATAATAGGTAGTATATAGTTAAGAGATAAATGTACAAGCAAGTAACGCTCCTCTAGCTACTATTAAAGGCTATAATTTTTCTATAACTTGATAGCCTCTATTATCTCTAGCGTAAAAGGGTTGCAATTAATAGTAAGAGTCTTCCCTACTACTAAAAAACAGCGCTTACATTTATAAGAGGTAGCTAAGTAGGTGTCAGATAGAACGAGCTTTGGTGTGAGAGGTTAGACCTCTTTGGTTCTCAGTGGAGGCACTTCGGTTCTTGGCATGTATTGTGGAAGCAGCCCGGTTCTTGGCAGAATGTTCTGGAAAGAGAAAACATGTATTTTAGTAACTCCAGGAATGTCTCCAGCCAGTTCCTCATCGAATCCACTTTGTTCTCATTTCTATTCACTGCTGTCTTCAGCGCACCCCTTACATTTGGATTCGATCACCCATTGGAAATCAACGGAAGTTGAGACACTGGATTACTGGATACACTGGACCACTGGATACACTGGACCACTGGATACACTGGACCACTGGATACACTGGA
>MU006625.1:0-58777 GCA_010093795.1 Sporormia fimetaria CBS 119925 | reverse complement strand
CATCAGAGCACTGAATAAGCGCCTCAAATGGCAGATGGAGAACCTCGACCGTGGTCTGCGCTACATACCTATTGACCTCATGCACGCCAAATTGATGGTCTTTGTGGACGGTTCCTTTGCCAATAACAAGGACTTGAGCTCACAACTGGGTTTCATATTGATGCTCGTCAATGAGTCCACAGACACCGACGATACCTTCACAATTCGCGGCAATGTGATACACTACAGCTCGACAAAGTGTAAGCGTGTCACACGCAGCGCGTTAGCCTCCGAAATCTACGGCATGGTCAACGGATTCGATATGGGCATTGCAATTGCCACTACCTTGAGGATGATTGTGGAGCGCCTCGGCCTAGCTGAGATTCCTCTAATCATTTGTACTGATTCGTACTCCCTGTACGAATGTCTTGTGAAGCTCGGTACAACTAAGGAGAAACGTCTCATGATAGACATCATGGCCCTGCGCCAGTCATATGAGCGTCGCGAGATCACGGAGATCCGCTGGATCAACGGCGAAGACAACCCGGCAGATGCATTTACGAAAGCATCACCAAACCGCGCTCTTGAACGCTTCATTGACAGTAACAGCTTGACAGTTCGAGTTGACGGCTCGGTACAGAGGCCTACAACCTAACCCTCTGGTTAGCCTACCAACTAGTAAGCTTCAACATGAATGAGTATGAAGCATGTCAAGGACGGATTTCTTTTGTTTGGAGGCCCATCAAATTGTTATGGCCGCGATGTAACTTTGCGTATACAGTCCTTACCGAATGGCCTGTGCAGCGAGAAAGAAAGACTGCCAGTGTGGGTAAACAAAGATAGCAAACACGTGGTACGCGACTGTGTAACACGAGAGTGCTTGGCAACTCTCAGTGGCCAACACGTCGCGTCCAGTACCTAGGAAGAACACGATCAATCAACAGACTTCATGACTGCATAACGTTTTTCATTTCATTTCAGCACTAGTGCTACAAGACCCAACCAACACTTACTATACTTCTCAGGAGTATGGAGCACTAAGAGCCATCCACGTTTGTATTTGATTGGCCCCAAAATATGGGCTTTCAACAAAATCAGGCGTTGCCTGCGCGATGATGATGAATAGGGCAGCCGCTGTCGAACCTTCACCGCGGCTGCGCCTTCCTCTAAAGTGAATGGGCAGGTGCAAAATTATGCATTCAAACAACCCCTTCCAACGCAGAGAATACTGTCCCATGTACATGGTGGCTTTATATCATGATGTTTGGCCTGTCTTGTACCTCACAGATATGCATAGAACGATAACAAATAAGACTGCAAAGCATCGCTCCATTCAATACGCCCGTTGGCCTCAAGAAAAACAAAAACTCAGTAAAAGTGCAATCCTGGATCACTTAAATGCAGCAAAAGATCAAGTCGACAACCCTTGATGACCAACAAATGGTTCCCGAAACAACCCCCCGAGTAGAAACCAGGGGGTGCAAAGTACGCCGTTTGCCCCGCCTACACAATATACCATTGAATCACGCAGCTAATAGCCATATAACTCTGTAGAAGTCTTTGAGCAGCTCATCCAAAGCGGGTTGTCCGACCACCTATTTCCCGCGGCAATTGCCGTCTATTGCCAGTCTGCAAACCATCCCGGAAGGCCTCGTTCAGAAGAAAATGTGCGCATGGAGCTTAAAAACCGCCATAAGCGCAGTTTTCTTTTGCAAAATCGCAGTGCGTCCTTTGACGTATTGTTCCCCGTGCCAGTCACTACGCGAACGCTTAGTTGGTATATCTAACTCTCTAACTCATTCTGCCAACAAGAAACATCGTGCAGATACTGTATCATTATGCTTGTCTCGCTCTTCCCTTTCCTTATTCTTCTCTTTCCCTGCAGTAAGTCCACTATCGTCAAAGTGTAGCGTTGGCGTTTCTGATCCTCTTCTGCAATATTTTCTGATACTTGTACAGTGATTCCATCAGTGCAATAAATTCCCCTTCGGTTTATTGCCGGGTAGTCTTCCAGCCTAAAAGGTCTCCAGTCTTTGCATCGTTTAGTCCAATTGTTGTTTCGAGGGTCTTGAGCCTCAGGGCGGCCTTCAGATTGGTCTCGATCTTTCCTCGCTCGGGATCTAGAGCGGATCTTTGCAAAGGTGAAGCCTCGTTGTAACTGCCATCCCTACGCCTATCGACTCCTGTGGCCATCTAAGCCAACGGTTTGCGTACATCTGGCTGATAATACTGCCCACAATAGAACGACAACTGGGCCATACCAACAAAGCGGGACTACCATTCGCCCAAGCGCGAACAGTACGATAGGCACGCCCAGCGGTAACATGGAGGCCATACGTCCCCGAGGGTCAGTTGAACACGTTAAACCCCAGGACACCAGATGTATTTAAGCCAGTCTACCCAGCTGCTTGTCTCACTTATCCAACTCATCATCATCATCATCACTTTCAGCTTCTTAACGACCTTTCTCGTCCAGTGTCAGTGTCAGTAACCGCTAGTTTTTCTTCATTACTCAATCATCTTTCTGTTTGCCTGCCGCGCATTTTACCCGGAAATCTCTCGACAAATATTCCAAACATGCCTGCTTGTCCCACATGCGCCGGTATTGCTCGAAGCGCGAGGCGCACTGTCACTTCTTGTTTTAACTCCTGCCAATCTAAGGGTTCTGCCCGATCTTCTTCGTCGCCTGAGCAAGCACCCCGTGCTCTTTCCACTCAGGGTAGCGCTTACAGCATGCATACCATTGGAGGGCCTTCCGGAACACCCCGACAGCAGTCGGTTCACGGGTCGCAGCAATCTCAATACTCGGTTGCTGCACCTTCGCAGCAAAGCACTGCTGCTCCCTCGACCAACTCCGGACGCTCTCTGAAACCTATCATCACTAGCAGGTCGATTCTCTCGGAGCTTTCTCGGCAGATTAAAAACAACGCATTAGACATTGATGAGATTGCAGCGACTGTCCCGGCGCTCGCAGCGCAACGATTCGCCGCCAATAACGGCAATAATCCTGCCTTCGATGCACAGCAGGCCGCCTATCACACGCAGTACTATGCCGCTCAGAATGCTATTGGGGCAGCTCGTGCCGCGGTCAACGCACAGGAAGCTCGAATTCGCCAGTTGGGGGGAACAGCAAGCGAGGACGAGCACAAAACCCTCTTCGATTACTATGTATCCTTGTTAGAGTGGCAAATCCAGTAAGTGGACGGGACCCCAAAGTCGGTTTGAACGCTTTACTGATCGAAACTCTCTTTCTCCTACAGGGCAGTCACTTTGCGAATAACTTTCATGAACCAATGGCCGACCGCCTACGGTGATGAGGCCGCAACGAGAAGCCACATTGGGCAGATCCAGAACCAACAGAGAGGTGCGGTCAACGGACTTGAGCGGGCGAAGGCAACGGTAGCCAGTAAGTGGTTCCTCAGGCTGAAAATGCCTATAACATACTGATCGGGCACAATAGATCATCTCTCCGACCAGCTTCCGCGCGGTGGTGAGCACATTTTCAGGTAACTGAAGCAATGTTCGTATCCGAGCATTGTACACCTTGTTGGCTTAAGTTGGTGTTTTGGTTAGATATGGCTGTTTCATTTGTACTCGTTCTGATTTAGACTCGCGTTTGTTTTTTTATTCTGCTTTGCTTTGTTTTGTTTTGTTTTTGTTAGGGATATAGAATGGGCACCAGATAGACTATGAATATGTTTTTGTTTTTTGAACTTTAGCTCGTAAACAACCGAGCAACACCTTGAAGAAATTTCCCTCCCATTATAGTTCTGCAAATACTGGCATGCGGTCACGTGTATGAGGTATTGAACTAAAACGACATGAAAAGTGTCCAGTTACTTGAACTCGCCCAACGTGCTACCACTCAGCACGTCGGGCATTAGTGAGTGTGCGTGGTCTTATTCAAGCGTATCTTCTCAGTGGGTTGAACTTTGTGGACAACAATAAGTGAGGTGCCTGCTTGATTCGTTACAACAGACCCTTTTACATAATTCGAACCCGACGTTGAACTCGAACAAACCGCCCCAACGGATCGATGATTGGATCTACACTAACCCTGCAAGAGATCGCTATGTATGGCGCAACATTCGGGCATACAGGGTTTATTGGGGTCGAGGTATCGCGGTAGACTGAGAGTGACTGAGCATGAGGTTGAAGCTGGAGGACTGTAAAAGCAATGATCTATTTCGGAAGCAAATGCGAAAAGAGCGCATCCAAACAACAACAAAGAAAATTGACCGTCTATGTAACATACCAGAAAGCAGACCAAGGCGCAAGCTTAGATATCACATCTAGCGCCAAAGACAAAGACAGAACAGATGCTAGGCAGTAGAAGATGAAGTTCGGTCTTGAAACATTCGAAGGATTGGTTGGTTCCACTTGCCGGGTGCCCTACGCAGCGGGACGCCCAGGAGGTATGTAATTGTTGAAGGCACGAAGCTCCGTTTGGACGACCCCTAGATGTCAATGTTAGCCAAAGAGCGTAAACTCAAGGAGCTGACAGTGGTAGATACTTACTGTCCATCTCAGATTCCAACCACTCCAACGTCTTGATCACAATTTTATTGGTAGTCTCCATCTCAGCTATGTGAGCGAGAGCACCTTCCAGTCCGCCATATGTGTGCTTCCATTGTACAAGGAAATCGTGACGCTTTTCAGAGCAGCTGTTCTCCTGTTAGCTTATAGTCAACAATGAGAGGAGCACACTTACTAGAGAGCTGCGTTACACAGTTCCTTTGCAGCCTCTTTGGCGCTCACTAGAAGTGACGGCTTGTTCTGCAGCGAAGCTTGCCTGTATTGTGCTTTCAGGTTTTGATACTTGGTGTTGCAGTTCGCAACGGCCTTCCCAGCAGCTTTATAATGCTCGTAATGCTGTTGCATAACTGAATCTACTTCACCGTATGCCATATCCTTCTGGAATTTATAAACCAATTCTTCAGTTTCTCGATATCTTCCTGGTGATTTTCGTACCGGTAAAGATAATACCCGATCATGCCATCGAAAGAGATCACGGCTTGAAGAGACGAGGACCAGGATAGATTCGAAGACGCCGTTTTCGCGGAATAGAATGACTCCGTCGACTACGCCGCCCTCGCCGCCTCCATCTCCGCCCACCTATCAAGTGCCACCTACTGCCGGGCAATCGACTCCCACGACCGTATAGAGGCACTCGACTGCTGTGTCTGGCCAGATCGGTTAGACTGGCCAGACGCTGAAGGAACCGGTTGGAGAGCATAGGCTTGAGCGGGGACTGAGACACGTGAAGAGGTTGCCACGGCTGTCGGAACAGCTACTCTGGCAGGCGGCGAAGGACTGTTGTTCTTGCACGGATTGTAGCAAGTTCCTAGATTGACGTTATTCGCCGCTTTGCAGCACCACCAGCAGGCACCCATTGTTGGACATTTCGTAGGGAGTAGTTGGTGAAAGAATCGGCGATATGTAAAGCAAATCCGGTCTGCAAAGACGAGGAAAAGGAACCAATAGAATCTATGTGAAGAAAGTAAAGACGTAGAGTCTGGATGGATGAAGGTAATGAGACACCCAACAAACAGAACCGGGGATCTTAAATTTTATATCTAGGCCTCGGGTCGTAGGCGCTCATGGAAAGCGGTTAACATGAGGCCTGATGACAGAAACAGTTTAAATTTGAGGCGGCAAAGTGTGAACGTATTCCCCATGGTACCTAGATAGGTCACCTTAGCTCATGGAAGTAAGGATACAGATGTCGCTGCGATTGAGAATGGTGGGCGCAGGCATTGGATGCCGTAAGGTCCCTCGTGGGATGGCGCTTGATCTGATAGGGCCAACCGCAAACGTTTGCCTGCATTTCCAGATTTCGAAAGAGTCAACATACTAGTGGGTTGCCTCAGCAGGTAGTGCTGACATGCTGGCCTTGTCGTGTAGAAGTGTTGTACAGGGCGTCCACCGCAAGCGAGACGCTCATGTAAGATGGGACACCGGATCGGGAGCGCAGACTTGGGGAAGCAGCGACACGGGAACGACCATCCAAAATTCGTAAACTGCACAAACAACAATCACTCATCGCAAAGACGGGACCGACATACATGAAGCTTTTGTATTCTGTATTTCTCTCGTCGTCAAATTACTATCGTAAGGTCAGTTCCACGCTACACTTCGTAAAATGAGGTGGAAGCAGCTAGGATGATTGGTTATATTTCACCTTGCCTGAAATCGGCCAGAGAACCTCCCACCACCGCACTCTTCCTTTAGACTGCCGCGCTGGTCTTCTCACGAGGCAGTGGTGTAAAACGCAGGTACGGCTTGACGATCCTGAAGTCGGGGAAGAGCTCCTTGGCCTCCTCGTTCTTTACGCTGGGGTGAACGATGACATCGTCACCCGGCACCCAGTTAATGGGCGTCGTGATCCTGTGCTTATCTCCCGTCTGTAGCGAATCGATGACGCGCAGCACTTCGGCACTGTTGCGGCCTGTGGAGGCAGGGTAGGACATAATGAGGCGGATGGTCTTCTTGGGGTCGATGACGAAGCTAAATATGTAAGCATCCACTCAAAATCAACTGAATATGCTTCAACTAACACTGATCTGATCGTAAAGGCGATGCCCTTGCTGTCCACGTTTGTAGTATCCTGGTGGTCGATCCTAGGCTTACAGTCAGAGTCTCACTCCAAACGCCCGAGGAGCAAAATCAGTACATGTCATATTTGTAGGCCACTGTACGATCCTTGTCTCCAATAATGGGGAAAGTCAAGTTGCTGCCAGTAACCTCGTTGATATCCTTGATCCAACCATCGTGGCTATCAATTGTGTTGGCCGAGAGACCGATAAGCTTGACACCGCGCTTCTTGAACTCAGGCTCGAGCTTTGCAAAGGCGCCCAGCTCAGTTGTGCACACGGGAGTGTAGTCCTCGGGATGTGAGAAGAGAACGACCCAGTTGTCGCCGATGAACTCGTGGAAGTCGATGGGGCCCTGGGTGGTCTCGGCCTTAAAGTTGGGGGCGGTGCTGCCCAGACGGAGGGGTGTTGCGCGCTCTTCGGCCATTGTTGCTGTGGTGTTTGTGGGCTTTGGAGCTGTCAGTCTGATGTAGAGAGAAGATTGAAGCTTTGTGCTACGAAGATGGGGCTGGATTGCGACATTGCGGGGTAGCGGGGTAGGGTAACCGCGTGCTTGGCGGGAGCACAGGAACGCGTGGGGGAGGACAGTACTCACGAAGGACCGGTTTCTGGGTCTGATGAAACACGAATATGTGGTGCGAGGTTGTGTAAGGTGTAGGTGAGTGATGGATGCGCTTGTGAGAACGGCGATGTTGACCTTTTATTGTTCGAGGACGGTGCTTAGAGAACGACATGCTGCATCGGGAATGGTGCAATGGCGCAATCGCTGTGGCCGTCCGACTTCACCAATAATGCTAGAATGCAGAAGACGTGCTCGCCGACTTCGCCATGTATACGAGCTGGAGCATTGGCATTGCGTGCGAGGAGCATGAATTCACACTTGGCTATCTCCTCACTACACTGTGAGAGAGCTCTAGGAGCTTTGGAGCTTCCAGTGTCAGCTTCAGCCGGCGCTATAGAGCTACCCTAGCAGTATGCTTGGTACCAGGTACCGTACCCTATTCCTACTGACATCACTGCTAATCGGCGAATCAGGAGCCTGCGGAGCGGACGCTGTGGGGAATTTCCGTCCGGTCTCTTTGCCTACTATCACTCTCACATGCACAGCTACAGATTACGACCGCCGCTTCACGTGGATAATGCACCACAAAGACTAGTAACATATCCTGTACTAGCGAAATTCAAGGTGCAGCCCTACACACAAGTTTCGAGTATCGAGAACCAAACATTTGACGAAAGCATTCCCGACGGACATGTTCCGACGGAAGGCATCCGACGGATGCTAGCAGCCGTCAGCAACCTCCTACTTATCAACATCCTCGATCGGCTGTGCGACAGCACAACATGATAAACCATCAGCAACAGAGAGACGAAGTCTGTCAACAAGGACATGCCCAAGACATGTGCTTGCTTACTGAGCGTCTGCAGGAGACACGTCCACGGCTACGGTTTCTACCATGATGCATTATTTCCGATAGGGCGCTGTCCGGCTAACTGCCACTGACCAGTAGCATCCCATCATCGCGCCGGATATCCATGGACTTGCTAACTCCAACGACATCAAAAAGTGCATTTGCCAAGCGGAGCAACTTCTAGCTTCCCCGGATCTACGTCCTACACATTTAGAAACCCATATCATGTCTCCTTCTGTCTTCTTCCCTTCTGCTCGATTCTCAATTTTCCATATACCTCTTCGCGTCGTCAATCCGCGCGTCTATCATGAACCATGATGCGATGACGGACCGACCCCACTCCACCACCGAAGATACTACATCGGGAATAAGGACACCTTCACCGACCATATATCCGGCGGACCAACAACGGCAACGAATCGCCTCAGATGATTCCGAAGACTTCGACCAATATGCAGAGAAATGCACCACATCCGACGAAGACGAAGAGCCAGAGGAACAAGAGATACAACACCGGTACCTAACTTTCGACACCGACGTCCCCCTCCCCATCTCCGTCACAACCGCAAGACCACACCACAATGTCGAACCCCCACCACAACCCGATCTTTCGAAGTACACCTCCCCCTTCGACTGGTCACCAAAGAGAAAAAACATGATCATCTGGATTTCCTGCGTCATCACCTGCCTCACAGCTTTCACAGCCGGCGCATACAGTCCTGGCGTGCCCCAAATGACTCAAGAATGGGGAATTAGTAATGTGGCCGCTTTAGTCGGCATCACCATGTTCACGAGCGGCTTCGCCATTGCGCCCATGGTCCTCGCCCCTTTTTCCGAAATCCGAGGTCGACGCCCTGTCTTCATCATCTCAGGCCTCCTGTTCGTCCTCTGCCAACTGTGCACAGGACTCACGCAATCCTACGCCGGCATGCTCGTCGTCCGGTTCATCGCAGGCGTGGGCGGTTCCACGTTTTCCACGATGGTGGGAGGTGTGATATCAGACATCTACCACACCGCGGATCGCAACACGCCGATGGCTTTGTTTTCTGGTGCCGCGTTATTCGGCACCGGGTTCGGACCTCTAATCAGCGGCTTCATAGCCCAGAACCTGAATTGGCGCTGGATATTCTACATCCAGACGATCGTCGACGGCATCATGGTGGCCGTCATCATCCTCACATTCCAGGAAACCCGGGGCTCAGTGCTCCTATCCCGAAAAGCAGCAGCGCTGAACACCTACTACGACTCTCTCGAATCCGCCGGCTACTCCTCCGCCCTTCTCTTCCCCTCCCCCACAACCACCTCCTCCTCCTTCTCATCAACAACAACCTCACCCCCCACCCCCCTCCCACAGCGAATCCGTTGGCTCTGCAAATCCGACACCTCCCTCACCAGCCTCTCAAAAATGATCTCCCTCTCCCTCTACCGTCCCTTCCACCTCCTTTTCACCGAACCCGTCGTCTTCTTCTTCTCCCTCTGGGTCTCCTTCTCCTGGGCCGTGTTGTACCTCACCCTCGCCGCGATCCCACTCGTCTACCAACGCGCCCACAATTTCTCCCTCCAAACCTCAAACGCCGTCTTCGGCGCACTGTGTCTCGGTGCCGCATTCGCAACCGTCCTGTCAATATACCAAGAATCCTATCTTACGGTTCTAGTGCGACGCGCTCACGCTCACTCTCACTCTTCTACCTCAAAAAGCGCGAGTATGATAACGAGGTTTCTGACCAAATACCCACACCCCGACACCGCGCTCCACGTCCCAGAGACCCGGCTCTATTTCTCGTGTATCGAATCTCTTTGTCTACCACTCGGACTTTTCCTCTTCGGATGGACAAGCGCGGATGATATACACTGGATCGTACCCGCTCTCGGTATCTCGATTGCGACGGTGGGGATCTTTAGTATTTATCTGAGCGTGTTTAATTACCTCGCGGATACGTATCATCGGTATGCGAGCTCGGCGCTTGCGAGTCAGAGTTTTTGTCGGAATATACTGGGTGAGTGTTGTTCCATTTGAGCGGAGGATGTTGGACGTTTGCTGACGGAGAGTGTCAATAGGTGGAGCGTTCCCGCTCATTACGACGCAGATGTATAATAAGCTCGGGTTTGGGGAGGCGAGTAGTTTACTCGGAGGGATCGGGCTGTTGCTCACGCTTGTGCCGTGGGTGTTAGTCTTCTACGGTCCGAAGATTAGGGCGCGGAGTAAATTCGCCAGTGAGATCATGAGCGGGAATGTGGACTAAGGGGGCGGGATATCCAAAGCCAGATACACACACATTAGCAAAAGTAAACCCAAAAATATTGAAATACTTCATTCCTGAGCCTATCTCTTATGATTCCTCCTCCACTTCATAGATCGTAGGTAGAGGGTTCTGCTAACCCCTCCTTCGCGTGCTAGGGCTCTTGGCAGCCACACGAGCATAGCTGGAGCTGCTCCCGGCGTTCACCTTCTCCGCCGTGATGGGCCGCGGCTTGCGCGTCTGCGGCGTGTACCGGCTCGCCGGGGAGTTCCAGTAGTAGATGACCTGGAACGCGAGGATGAGGTTGAGGACAAAGCCCGCAATGTAGCCCCAGAGAATGAGCGGGTCGTTCACTTCTTGGAGAGTCGTGTAGATGCGGGAGGCCGAGCCGAGGAGGTAGTTCATAACCTGGAGGACGCCAATTAGCACATATCTCATGAAGCGTAGTCAGGGGCCAAGGAGCAAAACTCACAGTGAAAGCACTCAACTGTCCCGTGCCCCCATTCCTCGCAATCTCAACAATCTGCGGCACCTTGCTCGCAACACCAAGCACTCCACTACCCGCCTGCAACCAATTCAATGTCTTGACATCCACAATATCCTCTCTAAAGAGCGCCGCACCCGCTGCTCCCAACCCAGCAATCCACGCCGCAATCCCGCTCGTCTTTCCTCCGTACTGCAAGACCAGCGACGCAATAACAATGTTCTGCACAAGGATCAACGCCGTCTCGCCATACGTGCTAAAGGGGAACTGGTGGCGGATATTGTACGACAGCGAGATCAAATAAGCGCCGGATTCGAGGAGGTATGAGAGGAACGAGACGCCTTCCGATGACTGTGAGTTCAGGAGTTTGAGGAGTTGAGGGATCTTGACGATGCCGGAGGCCCCGATGATGCCGTAGCTGAGGCCTTTGGAGATGGCAAGCTTGACGCAGTCGGGATGGTTCAGAGGGTCGATGTCAGTGATTATGTGTTTGTAGCCTGAGGAAAGATATCAGCGCGATTGTTCAGGCTGCAAGTAATCCGTATACGTACAGGGTGCGCCCAAGATGGCGCGTCCGGCATTCGCGACCGGCGCGGGGAGGTTGTGAGTTATGGGCTGAAGAGCCGACCGGAGAGTGTCCATGATGGTGATCGTATGAGAGATTGGGAGTGGGGTGATCGTGGTGTGTGGGAGAAAAGGTGAGATGATTATTATTATTTGTCCGTAAGCTCTGTTAGCATGTGACGTAGGCTTGGCTAAACGTCAATCATCCGAACTTGCTCCGTTGGCACGTCATACAAAGTAATCATTGTGATCACGATGGTGTAGTTACGGTACTTTGCTACCATATCACTGATGAACGCCACCTAGGTGACAAGTTTGTCGGCATGATGCCGCGCAATGTAGATTGCGGAGAACAGAGCCATCTACCGCATCCAAGTCTCCATAACGTCAAACGCCCATACACCGTCGCTGAAGGCACATCTGTAGAGTGCAATGCTTCATATACCTTCCTCCAGCACATCACGTTCATCCTCAACGTGGCCTTCCTCTGTCGGAAGGACTCTGCCCCGACGTGGTCTCGTCCGTACGTACACCTGGCTGACTTCCTCGCCATCGTTTCCCAGGGTCAACCGGTTCTCGACACGAGCGGCAACCCCAATGATGGTGAACTCGTCGTCTTCAAAGTCGTGGGTTCGTGAAGTTAATGCTGAGACACGCGTCGCTTCCACCTCCTCTCCAAACAACCACGATCCGCAACCATTTGCATGTAAGTTGGAGACAAGTTCTGTGCCAGTGAATGACACTTCGCCGTTCTCCTGCCCACCTGGTGATGCTTTCCTGGTGAACTTGAAGCGTGCAGCCTTGCTGTTTGCATGAAAAGGCTTGAACGGAGGATTGCTTTCAATCTCTGATTGACTCACTGGTGCAGTCGATACCCCACGTTTGATGGGTTGCTTTGGCAAAGATCTGGGAAGCCATACTCCTCGTACGCTTTGGGGCTCCTCGAGACATTGGTCCAGGTACATTGCCACAACAGGCGGAAGTTTGCCGTCCGGAACGGGGTCCACAGCAAGCTCAGCAATTTTCTTTTTCGAGATGGAGGTTGAATAAGACGAGGTTCCCTTGTCCGTGGACTGTCGGATATACACGCGGAAGATCTGCAACCTCCCTCCAGCGACGAGGCCGATGCAGCCTCGTCCGCGGCCGCTGAACCACCGTACACTTGAGGGCTTGACAGCATCTCGCGAGGTGGGAAGGCTGAGCTTGTTGTCGCCAGCGTGCCGTATGTTGTTGATGGACTTCCCCACGCCAGCTGCAACAGCCTTGCCCGACTTCGCTCCTGCGGCTGGAGTAATCCCGAGGCTACTGAGAGAAGGGAAGCGAGGGCCAGAACCAGTATTCCGTGTCCGGACAGCGTTGAGAAATGGCTTAGCCGTGCCGTTAATAACCTGCATTGCGGACGAAACTGCTCCACCGAGGTCTTTACCCGTTGAGCTGTCTGCGGTGGGCTTTCCAGAGCCTGATTTGGGTACTCGGCGACTTGGAGGCCATTGGAACGCGGAAGAAGGCATGAGAAACATGTGGACGGTGCGGTTATCTGTGATGACAGCCACCCTGTTCGGCTTTGGGCTCGACCACACAACATCGACGACATTGGTGACCGTCATACGTGCGAACCTCGCGACCTGGCGTACATGAGCACCGCTTGGTTCAGTGTCGAGCTTGTGTGTCCGGCGAGAAGCCATCCGTTTGAGGTCCCAGACGTCCTGCAGGTCTCCTTTACCACTCACAGTCATCAGCATCAATCCCCCGGGCGTGAGAGAGAGGTGACTACACCCTGCAGGCGCTGGTATCGTGGCAACAGGTTGGACTGCGGCTTTTGTCTTGGTTCTTGCAGAATCTACAAGTCTTTGAAGGTCGTAGATGGAGATCACAGATGTCTCTTGCCGCGATTGACTCTGATTTTGTGCATGCGTTGGCGGAAAGTACTGCGGCGGCGCGGGCTCCGAACCATAATATGCCCCTGCTCCATATCCATTCGCCTGGGTCCCTTTGTTCATGTAGCTTCTGAAGGCCTGCATGCCTTTTTCCGTCGCCCAGCGCGCACCCTTCATCGCTACTTGCGTACCTTCACGGGCAAGGCGGTCGACGAAGCCGGACTCGGGAGCGTCGACCCAGCAATTCGGCACGGGCTGGGGTGGCACGGCATGGTGATCAAGACCGGGAGGTTTATCGTAGGCTGGAGACGTGACAGCTTCTCCGTCCAGTGGCAGCAAGGTGGACGAATCCGGGGGAGCCACAGCGAGCCACCGGTCAGAAAGCGAGAAGACGGGTGCACCGATCCTGTCCCGACATGCATCGTCCTGGTTGCCATCCCCAGCGCTCGAGGATCCCGACTGTGATGCTTTCTCTCGGAACACAACATTAGTCCATACCTTCCCGATGCAGCACCAATCAAGGCCTGCATCTCGTTGCATGATGGGCGCGAATATGAATACCTCGCCACTTGCGCCAGAGGCCACGACAACAAACTTGCCTTTGGCATCCACTACGAAGTCGCCAGTAGGAGGCGGGGGTTGGAAGAAGGGGCTGTCGACTGGAGTTGTCAATGGGAGCAGTGGACTCTTGTACAAGGTTGCAATTTGCGTCCGTTCTTTCAAGGTAAAAACTTCCACTGTGGTCTGATAGCCCAAAATCATGGGTGCGTTGTCGGCGGCAGAAGCTGGCCGGCTTGGGGACTCTGAAGCTCCATTGTCGACAATCGCAGCGCCACCAACGTCCGCAGACTCGGTCGTGCTCAGAACGGGGCCATGCAGGATAAGCGCAATCAGAGGGCGCCAGGCGAACATGGGGTCATGCCGAGCGGTCCAGGGAAGTATTTTGGCACCGATGACATTGCCTTGCAAACCCTGGAGACGGCCAACAAGGTCAAGCTTCCGCTTGTCGACTCGGATAATGTCTACGCCCCCTGAATAACCTACTATCAGGACGTTCTCCGAGACTTTCGCCGGCTCATCACCCGCCATACATAAAGTATCGAATCCGCAGTAGTAGCCGCCCTCGCCCGCCGTAGCTCCATTCTTCACGCCCTCTAAGCCGAGGGTGTTCATGTCTGGGAGGTTGTAGAAATGACCTTGCGGCTGATGGGGAAGAGGTGGGCTTGCGTGGGACCCAACTGAGGCCCGCTTCCCTAGCTGAGAGTACATTGACGACCTCCTATTGGGGCCCGGAGATCCATGTGGAGAGCCATGTAGCCGCCCACCAAAGCTGCTGTAATGATTTGGGTGACTGAGCGGACGCATTGCGGCGGCTCTAGGGGAGCTACCCAATTGGGCCTGTCCGTACATATGGGCTCGAGGACTAGGAGAGTACTGCAGTGCCGGCGGCGAAGGGCTGATTGCAATGCCACCGCTGTTCGGTGACGCCTGTGGCCCCAGCATAGCTATGGAACTTGCCCACTCGCTAGTATACTGCCCTGCGGGTGTTGCAGAGACGTCGATTCCGGACAGAAGAGGGGATGTAATTGCATGTTGGGTCGGCTGAGGTGGAGTCGGAGGGGAACCCTCAATGGGTGGCGAGTTTGCTCTGCTGGGAGTCAGTGTATGCATCATATATGCCCTCAGCATCGCCCGAGCCACCAAGCGTGATGAATACACAGCTAGGCACGCAGGCAAGCAGAGACTGGAAGATGGCTCCTGCGGCTTCACTCACATCTCTTTCGGGTCTGTTGCAGAGGTCGCCTTTTCCGCAATCTTATCGCCTCTTCCCAACTCATCTCTGGAGGCGTTGCGACGACGCGACTTCTGTTTTTCCAGGGTCTTCTTCTGGTTGCGCTGTTTCTGGAGGTGTTGCGACAGGTTCGAAACGGTCGGGTCGGGTGAAGAGGTCATTCAAGAGGTGCTGGAACTGCAGGTAAATGTCGGCAAAAGACGTTGTGAAGGCAGAGGTTGCGGACGAGCGAGGATGGCGAAGTGCGGGTACTACAAGCCGGATCTAGTTCGCCGTGAATGCTGGTACTTAGACAAAGGCGTCTGCGTCATAAGACAATGTGACGCAGCCCCGTGAACGGCGAGGAAGCAAGCTGGCTGCCCCGATGACTCGTCGCAAATGTCAGCACCCACCGGAGGCAGCAAAAAGACCTCCGTAAAGTTCGGCCAGAATCTGGAACTGGCCCGGGAGCTGGAGAGCTGTTCTCTGCGTCGACTGCTCAAGGCGCGGGGCTAGTAGCAGCTCCCAGGGGCGAGTCCGCAGCGATCGGCGCGGGAGATGGACAGGCGCCGGGGCGACAGGCACGAAGATGGCGGCTTCAAAGTAGTGTACAGCTGGTGCAAAGAACACGCGACGAAAGCACTTGTGGTAAGTATACTGTTGTGGATATGCTTGATGTTGTTGTCGTTGCTGTTGCTGCTGTTGTAGCTACCTGAAGAGGGGCTGGTGGTGGGGGCGGGGCTAACCCTGTCGCCGCCAAGCCTCATATAAAGATGTCGACTCTTCATCTATTCCCCACCATCACTCTCCTCCTTACCATATTTCAATCAACCTAAACTTCAAGCAGCAGCTTTAGGGCATCTCCCTGAGCGTCAAATGCCTGCTGGAGACCGGTCCCGTACAACCGCTGAAGCGTCGACGCCAGCGCCCCACTAAACACCTCGCGGCTCTCGTACAGCACCAATCCGTTACTCAGCTCGCTGATGGCCTGCCACCTTTCGGCTGCGAGCACTGCAGACGGAAACAGAGCCTTATCGCATTAGCTGAGCGGTCTTGACTCGTCAATATGTGCTTACATTTCCCCAGGCCAGTCTCAAGAGATCTGGCTCGACGTGGGTTATGATCTCGAGCGCATACTGGGTATTCAATAGCTTGTCAGGAGTAGACGCATCCACAGGCAGCGGGAGCGGCGGTATCTGCGTGCGGAAGATCAAGTTCGCCCCTTCGACGGGGTACTGCTCCGGAAGCGAGATCTTGAAAGGCGTCACGACGGTTGCCTCCCTGTTCAAGGTAAGGCGCTGCCAGGTCTCGAGGGCATACAACCTACCGCACAAAAGGATTCCACTCCGGATACGCTGTGAAGTTTGTAAGCGCGCCCCAGACGGCTGCAGTTGTTGTCCGTATCTCAGTGCGGGTCGACACTTCGAAGACACCCGCAGGGACATCGGGAAGATTGGACTGAGCGATGACGCTTAGCTTTGAGAACGATAGCAGCGTAACAGCGAGCAGGAGCATGATGAATGGATTTATGAGGAGAAGGCCGAGTACAACTTTTGAAGAATGCTGCTTCGGGCTCGGACTGTCTGACATCCCAGACTTATACCAGATGGGACTAGAGGCTCTACACTTATTACTCCTCACTCCTCGCTGCTTAAGCGATGCAGCTGTGCCTCGTATCGATGCTCCCCCTCGCCTCCAAAAGCAACTTCAAGCTTGACGTGGTGTCGCCGTTCTCGTGAGTGGCTGGTTAGCGGTTGCCGAGAGCCAACACAGGATTCGATCCTGGACGATAGGAATGCATAACATTGCTAAGTGAATTGCAAAGTCCACATAGACTCGAAAGCTTTCGATGATGGTCTGCAAGGAGACATTCATAGTCTTGCTCTCATCTGCATGCAGGTGAGGATGTTGAACCCGCTCCCGAAGCGGCATAGCGCGTCGGCACACGTCAGCCGCTACCTAGTAGGCCCCTGAACCCTGGCTTTCGGACTTCGTGATACCGCTGGCCTCAACCTCTATCACGCCTCCAATCATCACATCATCTGCATCTCACCCATCGATTCCGGTGATGCAGCTGACTGACCCTACTCGCTGCCCTGTTTGACTCTCTTTGATCGCCTGTGGCGGACCTCCACTCCCTTCCCTTATGCTTTGATTGTCGAAACGGGGATCCTCTACTGCATCTCTTTATGGCGACGAAACCATAACCACTCCCTTGTTTCTTTGCCTTGATCATGTTCAAAATAGGGCCGGAGTTCACGGATTTTGCAAAGGCCGTCTCCCGGGTTTTGGGCTGGACATACGTCCTTTGCTGGTAAGCCATGTATGCACCATACTCAGCCTAGTACTGATGCCCTATCAGGAGCGCCTCCTTTTATCCCCAGCCCATCTCCAACTGGAAAAGGAAATCCACGTTCGGCCTTGCTATAGACTTTCCTACTCTGAACATCTTGGGCTTCTACGCTTACACTATTTCGAGTTCGTCCTTCTACTTTTCTCCAACTATCCAGTCGCAGTATGCATTTCGGCATCCGGATTCCCCTGAGACGACGGTTCGCTTCAACGATGTTTTGTTTGCCGCTCACGGTGCCGTACTGTGCACCGTTATTTACTCGCAGTTCTTCACCAGCGTGTGGGGATTCAAGGTCGGATCCGCCCAGACTGTGAGCAGAGCCGTTCTCGGTATTTTCTGGGGTTGTGTCCTTGGAATTTTCGTTACCTTGTGTTTGGTGAAGATATTAGGCCGTGCCGGCGGATATGACCCAGCAAGCTGGGCTTGGATCGATGTGGTATGCTTCGACATAGGCGAGTCTACCATATGCACTGTGTTGACCATGGTAGATTTATGCGCTTGGCTACGTCAAGTTGATCACAGTTGTGTGCAAGTACATACCCCAGTGTTGGCTGAACTACAAGCGGAAGTCAACCGTCGGGTGGAGCATATGGTAAGTGGAAACCTGACCTGTCCTTCAATCGCTAACGGACCGGCAGTGAGCTATCCTCGTCTTACAAAGATGTAACGAAGCCGGCTAACGCGTCTTACAGACCCCATGTTGCTCGACTTCGCCGGTGGTCTCGCCAGCTTACTGCAGCTATTCATTGACTCTGCCTTGGCAGGCAGCTGGGAGGGCATCACAGGCAACCCCGTGAAGTTTGGCCTTGGACAAATCACCCTGATCTTCGACGCCATCTTTTTCTACCAACATTACGTCATCTACAGGAATGCTATCGACGAGGAATATGGCGAGGAATTTGATGAGATCGAGCAGGAAGGGCTTATCAGCCATCGTCGCGAATGACGCGTGGGGGGGGGGGGCTCCATTCCATCGTCAAGAGTGCGAGCAGGACTGCGCTGCAAGGCTGGCGACTGAGGAGCTGCCAGGTTGTGTCTTTGACAGTGGATTGGGTCTTTGCATAATGCGGAACAACAATCCCTGAGCCGTTTTTGCCTCCATAGATACTCTAGTAATCACACAAGGCCCTCATGGGTAATCTACGAGCATAGCCCAAAGACCATTTAGGAAGAGCCCGTTGGCAGTTGTTCTAGTCCAACTTCCAGGCGCCCATGTTGGTTGGATTCCTCTTTCAGACTCAACTGCCCCAGTAGCACGACGGCCGAATTGATTAATTGATAACCACATATTTAGGCTTCCGCAAGGCATTGCTATGGGTTCTATGGAAGAAGCACCATGTTCAATGTCAAAGACCGACGGGGCGTGTTGGCTGGACGCGTCTAGCGATATTTCCAGCCAATGGGGCGGCTGCTGCCTGAATCCGAAAAGGCAACAACGCCTCAGCAACACGAAACCACCTGATCTTCGGACTCCACGCATGGGGGTGCGACCCATTCTCGCTCGTATAAGTGCAGCGTGTCGGCCTTCTTCTCTTTGCACCTACACAACTTGCGCGCTGCCGTCTGCTGTTCGATCATTACAAGTGCCCCTTTTTCGCTGCCCAATCAAGCTAGCTCACACCATGGCTTGTACCACCCTTCCTGAAGTGCCAGTCAAGCACGCCGACTTTCTTTCTCATATTGTTTCAAACCCGGATCAGAAACTCTCGGACTTGCTCCAGCCGTACATAGACTACGATGCAGAATTGCGAAAGGTCTTCGCCCAGGAGCCAAATCACCCCGACCTGGCAGATACATACCTCAACATTGTGCCTGTCTTCAATGGACACGAGAAAGATGTCAACATCCGCGCCCGAAATCTTGCAGGCGAAACCGCTGAAGAGAAGGAGAGGTACATCATGCCCCTCAGGGATGATGAGAGGCGCCCCAATGGAGCCCCCGCCATCGTTCAAGACTTCCACGATTTCAAGAAGAACTTCAATCTATTCAGCGAATCAGCCCTTGCTGACCTGGACTGGAGCAATGTGGTGGCCGCCGGTTCGTCAGTCACCACCTCTCTGCTTCCAGTTCCCAAGGAATACCAGAAGTCGAAGAGGGCCCTCCGCAACTACTACCACGATATCCTTGCTCCAGCATCAGATGTCGATCTTTTCATCTACGGATTGAGTGAGGAGCAGGCAATCAACAAGATCATCGAGATCGAGAAGCGCGTCAAAGATAGTATCTTGACCGAGATCACTACTGTTAGGACGAAGAACGCCATCACGATTGTGAGCCAAGTAAGTTACCCCCATCTCCCAATTTGGTCACGTACTAATGGTCTCAGTATCCCACAAGGCATATTCAGATCGTCCTTCGTGTTTACAAGTCTGTTGCGGAAATTCTGACCGGGTTCGACGTTGACTGTTCCTGCGCTGCGGTTAGTACCAAACATGCGCTGTCTTCGTGACAACATAGTTAATTTGTGCAGTACGATGGGAAGCAGGTCTACGCTGCGCCTCGGGCTTTGACAGCTTTCATGACCCAGATCAACACCATTGACCTCACGCGTCGCTCCCCCTCGTATGAAAGCCGCCTGTCCAAATACTCGCACCGTGGATTTGAGGTGTATTGGCCGGTGAATATCTCGTAAACCAACAAAAGGCGGCTCACTGACTGTGCTTAGGTTCTAGAACGCTCCAGGATTGACCCCACAATTTTCGAACGGAACTTTGCCAGAACGGTTGGACTTGCCCGTCTGCTCGTACTGGAGCGGCTTCCGTCGAAATCAGACCGGGAATCGTACATGGACGAGCGACGAAAGGAGCGTGGGCGACCTGCCATCAACCGGGGCTATTACCGTAATTCTCACAGCGGGAATATAAAAGATCGGTATGAAGATGAGGTTGCAGAATGGGTCGATCAGGACGACGTCAGCGACTACCACACGTTCACCATTCCCTACGGACCCAAGTATTATGCCAAGAAGATTGAGAAGCTACTTTACACCAAGGTTTGTGTTCCCCTTCAGAGGGAAGATATGTTCTCACCTGCCATAGGACCTGTTGCTCAACGCTGAATGGAACAAACGCGATGATCGTGAAGTCAATCTCCACAGGCACCCTGCGTTCTTTGGTCACGCAACAGACGTTATGCTCGATTGCTGCGGCTTCTGCCCCAAGCCAGTCACTCCGGAGGAAGAGGAAATCGCGGAGGAGGAGTCCAAGATATACGTGTCCGGCGAGGTCTCGTTCATCAAAGACGACCCGGGTCGCCAGGCGATCGGTTCCTTCCATCCACTCACGGACGACGACTGGACCGAGATGGCGTATGTGGGCAATACCGCTCGTCTATGCCAAGCCATTGTTGACGGTGACCTGGAGCATGTTGAAGACTGGCTCGCGCAGGAAGGCGCTGACCCCAATTGCCGAGACTACACCGGTCGGACGCCGTTGCAGTTAGCTGCTACTTCTTCTACTCCTGAGGTGGTCGCAGCTCTGACCAATGGCGGTGCGCGTCTGGTCGCCCGCCTTGCAGATGGGCGGACAGCTCTGCATCTTGCCGCAGCTCGTGGAAGCGTGGATATTGTCCGACTCATCCTCCAGCGAAGTGAGGCTAACGAGGAAGAGGAAGCTAAGAAAGAAGAGGCTCGCAAAGAAGCTCGAAAAGTTGTGAAGTCCGAATCGAAAGACGCCAATCCCCAGTCTGCAGGGTCCGAAGACGACATGGAAGTCGTTGAAGCCGAGTCGGACGATGATATGCAATCCAGGACTACCGGATCTTACGTGAAGGTAAAAGATCAGCAAGAGAAGGCAACCGGCGATCTGATCCCGGAAGACGAAAGCGAAGACGAGCCTGATGTGTACGATGTCAACGTGCTCTCCTGGGACACACAATGCTCCCCTCTGCACTACGCCATTCTCAATGGGCATGTGAACGTTGTGAAAGAGCTGGTCCAGACTTTTGGCGCTGATGTCTTGCTACCTATCAAGCTTCTGAACAGCCATGACAAATCACCACGGGGAGCACTCTTGACGTTGGTGCTTGCCATGCGGCTGCCGCTTGAAATCGCAAAGGAGATGACGAAGACACTGCTAGAGATTGGAGCCTCCTCTGCACAAGCCGATATGAACCAGATGACGGCGCTACATGTGGTCTCGGGATCCGCACCAGAGCTTCTCGATGTCATGTTCGAGCATGACAAGCCCGCTGCAGACCGCGCCCTCAACCACTTGTCAATGAAGGGGGCCCCGTACAACACGTCAACGGAGAGTCCACTCATGAGCGCCATTGAAGCCGGAAACTCGCTGGCTGCCTTGAAACTACTGGAACTCGGCGCGTCAGCTCAGGTTGAGTTCAAGGATTGGCTCAAAGTGGCGGCCAGTCAGAATTCGCACTACACAAACTCACCACAGACGACTCTCCAAGCGGATAACCAGAAGCAGGCGTTCCGGCAGGCTATCAACCAACCGCTCGTGCTGGCCATCATGAACGACCTTCCCGAATTGGCACTCCAGCTTCTGGAGCGAGGGGCAGACCCGAATGAACTCCCCAAGCATACCTTCGAAGATCTATACCAGCGCTACAGGTCCTATAATTACAATCCCATGGAAAGCGTGTTGGACATGGTCCGAGAGAAGATCAAAGAATGCAAGGAGTTCAAAGATGATGAGCCTCGCGCCAAGCCGGACTACAGTTTGAAGGAGGGCGTCGACTACCTTGCGAAGATGGCACCTGGCAGCTACAAAGAGTTTATTGCAAAGATCCAGCTGGACGTAGCACGGGAACGTGATCAAGGCAAGAGAGAGCAATATGAGAGGGATATGGTGGCATACAATCAGCGGAAAGGGGTGGCTGAGAAGAAAAAAGCCGTCGAAGATCTTGCTGAGAGCTTCGCGGAGGTTGAGAAGGCCCTGCTCTCGAGAAATGCGAAGACTTTCCGAGAACTGCATCCTGATTTCAAGATCCGAGAACCAGACCAATACCGGGGATATCACAACGACTACAAGGAGCCCGAGTTCTCGGTCGACTTTAGCTTCCGGATTGACGCGCTCAACGAGTCCGACCACGATGGTTACCTTGAGATGTACGTGTGTGGGTTGATGGCCGCGAAATCTTGCTAACATTATAACAGGTTCCAGGCAGCTTGGGATGGAGACATTGAAAAGATCAAGTCCCTCACTCTCACAAAATGGGGCCCAAGCAAAGATTTCTCACCGCTGGCCATTGCGGTGCAGGACGGACGACACTTGTCCCCATTCACTATTGCTGTTCTCCGTGGCCATCTCCAAACGGCCCGAGCTATCGTGGAGATCGCTTTGGCCCAATTTGACCCGGAAGAAGAGAAAGAGGAGCGTGTCCGATATCGCCTTGGTGACGATGACATTGAAGACAGCGATGAGGGTAGTCAAGCTGAGGAAGTTCCAGTCTACAAACACATTATCGACAAGAAGTTCACCATCGACAACATCGCCGAAGTCTCGACACAAGTGAAATCTCGAGTCAAGCCGACGGACATGATCTCGTGGAAGGCCTGTCCGTATACGGTCAAGCAGCTCAGCGCCCCGAACACTCAGTTCCAGGACCCACTGTACCACCGAAAGACTCACTCTTGGTACAGCGAGGACGTGTCACTGTGCCATTTGGCGATAGAAACGAACAACAATGATCTATTTACATTTATCGTGGAACTCGAGCTTGAGTGGATCGAGCGTCTGGGCGATGCGTACCATCATGAAGGCTCCACTGGGCTGCCAGGCTGGTGGGAGGCCGACTTCACGAACTCGATCAAGTACGGAAGACTGGACATGCTGGCAGAAGAGATTCGAAAATTCGGCGCTGGGTTAGAATTGGAGTCTCTTGTACAAAAAGGGGGAGTCAAGTATAAGGAGAAGCCCAAATACTACCAGGGACTATCGGTAAGTAGAAACAGTGGCCATGGCTTGGTACCTATGCTAACTGCACCAGGTCCACGGACGGAAGAGGCAAGATTGGTACGTTTGCCCATAGCCTGCTCTACTGCAGCGACTGACAGCTTCTACTAGGGTCAATGCCGCCAGAGGCACGTACGACCACAGTATCACGGATACGACACCGCCACTCCTGGAAGCAGCTTATGCCGGTTCGCTTGCGAGTGTGGAATGGTTTCTCAGTGACACTCCATCGCGGCTTTACAACGAATTTGCCAAGACCCACGCGGATCACAAGCTCATCAAACACCTTAACACGGCGGCCGGAGGCTTCGATAAAGTGCTGTCCAAGTTTTTGAACACCAACAGTGAGTGATCAAAGGCCCCAAATCGGCCGAGGTACTGACGCATGTACAGGAGAATATGCACTTCATCTTGCTGTCATGGCTGCGCCGACTAAGGAGACGGCGGAGCTTGTACAATACCTGCTCAAGGTCATGCCAGGATCTTTGGAGCTCAAATCACATGGGCAGGGGCTGACCCCACTGGCTCTCGCCTTCACATACCGCCGCTACGATGCTGCGAAGATCCTACTTGAGGCAGGCGCTGACCAAACAGTACGCGCTAGGAACGGGTCGAATCTTCTTCACGTACGTCCACCTAAGCAGGGAAACGAGAACATGCTGCTGACAAAATAGGTACTCATCTGCGACGCTTTCAACCTCACCAACAACGGCGACAATGGTTTGACCGAATTCTTCGCCCTGATCGACCAACGACTCATTCCGTCACTCCTGATTGAGCGCTGCTCAATTGATCCTGGCTCCTTGACCCCATTCGGTCTTGCGATACGCAAATGGGGCGGCATCGAGGTCCTGAGACAGCTCCTCGATCTTGGAGCTCCCTCCGGAAACGAGCAACTCCTCATGTTCGACGGCTCCGGCGACACTCCGATCCACTATGCAGTCAAGAACCAACAGCAAGAGATGCTCACCCTGCTGCTGGAATACCGTCCGGACCTCCTGTACCGCGAGAACTCTGTCGGCTGCACCCCGTACGAGCTCGCACAGGACGCGTATATTGCGAAATGCGCAGATATGCCCCACAAAGGCTTTGGCATGGGTGGTGGCAGCCGCACCTCACTTGTCAAACGACCCTACGCGGAATTTGCGCCAGACTACGCAGAGGAGCAGAGGAAGAGGGTGAATACGAAGAGTATCTGGGGAGTGTGCCAGGAGGCTATGGTGAAGAATCCAGGGAAGCGGAAGTTGGTGAGTCTGTTGGATGCGAATGAGGTTGCGAAACGGCTGGCGAAGAGGTACCTGAACAGGCGGAGTGGGGCGGCTGGAGGGGCGGATAGCGACAGCGAAGATGAGAAGGAGGAGGAGGTTGTGAGGGAAGATACGGTGAGGGATGAGGTGCAGCAGTTTAATAATCGGACGCATGTGGCGAGGGTGAGGGAGGATGGGACGTGGTATGTTTAGGGGATCTCGGGATTCGATCTGGGGTTTTCTTTTTCGCTTTTTATTTCCGTATGATGCAGGCTATTTGATACGTGCGGAGCTGGACATCGTGAATGAACAGTTTTGGGCAACATCTTTCGACGCACAACAATGCTCGTGCGTGTTTCTCGCCATCAGACAACGTGTCGCAGCTCTAATAGCCTCTTCACGCGTCTTAGGGCATTCTGACTCACTTCAGTCGATGGCAAGTGAACAGATCTCCTTACATGCACAAGTCAGGTGTCCCAGCTCCCTGCAGGGGCTACGACTGCTTAGTTTTATGGCGATCCAATCCTCGCGAAGAGGAAAGGCTCGGATTACGGCTTTCGTACCACACACAACCGACTCGTGGACATGGTCACGTATCACCCAATTCCAAACATATCCACATACACCGTCAATGCATCCATTAAATTACCGTCTCTAAAACAAAGGTATCATATCATATCCCTTCTTCCCTGGCCCAGCCAGCCAAAAGCCAAAAAAGCACCCTTCACCAATCCCCCACAAACTTCCCCTGTCTCGCATCCAAGGTCTCGACAGCCCTACTCGCCAACCACACAAAGGCGGCAATCAACAGCGCATACACCCAGTGCACCCACTCAACGACGGGCATCCACTGTGTCCTATCAAGCTTGCGCACCTCCTTCTTCCCCTGTCCGCCCTGGCTCCACGGCGTTCTCCTCCCCACCGCCTCACAAATCTGCTCAACGACGATCTTCGCACCCGCCAGAACAATCGGCACACCCGTCCCGGGATGCGTACTCGCGCCCACAAAATACAGATTCTTGATGCCCGCATGCCACGTCTTCGGCCTGAAACTCAGCACATTGAAAAACGAATGTGAAAGGCCTAGGATAGCGCCTCGGTCGAGGTTGAAAGCCGCCTTCCATGTCGGCGGCGTGTTTATTGTTTCCGAAACGATGTGAGGGCCGAGTTTGATGTTGAGCCTTGCTTCGATGGTCCGGAGCACGGTTTCGCGCGCGTTCGCGACCATGGCGTCCCAGTCTTGCGTCGCTTTTTGGTCGCCCATTTGACTTCGCTGGCCCTTGTGTGCGTCGGAGTTGTGCTCGAGGAGGTGGCCTACGGGGACGAGCACGATGACTGCATCGCGGCCTGCAGGTGCGGCTTTGGGGTCCAAGCGACTGGGGACGTTGACGTAGAAGGAGGGTTGTTCGGGGATTTGGTGGTCTTTGAAGATGCTGTTGAAGGACTCTTTGTAGTCCTCAGCGAGGAAGATGTTGTGTGCGGAGAGCTGAGGGAATTGCGTGTCCATGCCCCAGTAGAAGGAGATGCTGGAACACGAGGCGTCGCGTTTTGCGAGGGAGCGGGAGTAGGGGGTTGAGGGGAGGAGGTTGTTGTAGGCGTAGATGAGATCGGCGTTGCAGATGACGAGGTCGGCGCGGAGTTCTTCGCCGGAGGATAGGACGACGCCTTCGGCTTTGTTGCCGCTGTCGTTGAGGAGGATGCGGGAGACGCCCGTGTTGAGGCGGTAGTTTACGCCGCGGCGTTCGCCGATTTTGACGAGTGCATCGACGACCTGGGATTGTGTTTAGTGGATTGGAGTTCACAGAAGAAGAGATACACACCTTCCAAAACCCACCCTTGGGATACCAGATCCCCTCCGCAAGCTCCGTGTACTGCAACAAACTGTACGTGCCCGGCGCATCAAACGGACTCATCCCCATATACATACTCGCAAACGTGAAGGTCCTCCTGAGCCGATCGGTCCAGAAATACCTACTCGCGCGACCATATATCGTCTCAAACGGATGCAGCGCAAACAGGTATCTCAAAAAGCTCGGCCTCATAAGACTGAAGATTGTGAAAAAGTTCTTCTTCAAGACATGCACAATCGAGTTCTCATAATGCCGATGCGCCTCTTGCAAAAAGCCCAGATACCGCTCGAACCCGCCTTTCCCCTCGAACCGCTCGATTTCCGTCTTCATTTCCGATAAATCCGTCGACAGGCGGAAGCGCTCGTTGTCGTGGAAATGCACATTGTAGTTGGGCTCGCATTTGACGAGCTCGATGCCTTCGTTTTCTAGCGATGTGCCGAGGTCGTGGAAGGTTTCGTGGAAAAGTTGGGGGAGGAGGAGGAGACTGGGACCTTGATCAAATCGCTACACATTCATGAGAACACCGAAAGTTAGCAGGAATTGGGAGAAACAAACATATCCGTCTTTGTGTATGAGCGAACACCTCCCGCCCGTAAACTCGTTCTTCTCAACAACCGTAACATCATATCCACAACTCGCCATGCGCGCAGCTGTTGCGACGCCGCCCGCGCCCGCACCAACAATGACGACACTCGGTTTCTCTGAACGGCCCATGTTTGTTTTGCTTGTGTGTGGAGGGGGATTGAGGAACAGCGACACGTTCAAAGGGGCGGCAGCCCCATATATGGACTGCGCGCCTTCAGCTTCCCTGAAATTAACAGGTGCAAAGCAGTATGGACCCTGGTACTGACGTGGGCATGAAATTATCTCACGATCGTGTTTTGGCGCTTTCGCCGGGGAGCCTCCCATGCTGTTTTTAGCGTACAAATCGGTCCATTCCGCCTGCAGATCGCCAAGATGTCACAATTGGCGAATGGGAAGTTGCCCCTTGCGGATGCCCGTTCCGCATGTGAAGGTCACGTGTTTGCGGTGAATGTGCGGACTCGTGAGGTTTGAAGATTTGATCGCAGGCAACCAAGTGAATAGTACAAATTTCAACACGGCACATGCGTACGCATTATGTTCAAATGATCATGAAATGTCGTCCTCAATCAATCAATTGACCAATCCAGCACACTAAAATGGTATCTCCGACTACAACTGAACTCCTCTAGAGGATATCACATTAAGAAAAGGCTCATTACTCCAACTTATTATCGTTCTCTCAGGGTATTCCAAGCGACTCTCAACCTCCTCGACTTCGGAACCGTAGCCCGCCCAGCCTTGACGATATAGCCCTCTTGTCGGAGAACCCTTCCAATCTCCATGTAGCTCTCAACAGCCACTCTAAGGGGCCCGCTGGCTTCTACGGGAAGCCGTTCAATTGCGTCTTTTGCGCCTCGGTGAAGTGAAAATGCCTTGTCCAACAGCCTTGTGCGGAGTTTCTCTACCATAGGCCCTGAGGGATCTTTTAGGACGTCGGCGGCGGTGAGGTTTGCTTCCGCAAGCCAGGTGTCCGGAATGTAAACACGGTTCATCTTCGTGTCAACAGCAATGTCCCGAGCAATGTTGACGCACTGCAGGGCGATGCCCATCCTGTCGCCTGCCTCGACGACCGTCTGCTGATCTTGTGGTGCGAGTGTGGTGTTGTAGTCGCTGAAGATAAGTTCGATGCACATGTGTGCAACCGTTCCGGCGACCCTGTGAGCGTAGACGTCAAGGTCGGCCTCTGTACGAATGGGCGATGTTCCACTCTCAAAGTCCATGTCCATTTCGAATCCACGCAGTAGGTCTTCCAGGGGTTCGCGGGATAGCTTGCTCACAGGTAGGTGAAGTAGCGCTGTCTGGGTGCCGGCAGGGAAGGTTTCAGTGACAAACTTCTTCATCGCTGCGTCGTCTGCGCCGTCCTCCGGATTATATGCAAGCTCAAGGAAGTGCTGCATCTTGGCTATCCAGCTCTTCGCTTCAGTGGAGGAGGAAGCATCGTCGACGAGGTCGTCCGCCACACGGCAGAAAGAGTAGAGCAGCAATAGGTCTGTGCGAATCTGCGTCTGGAATACTGAGCTGGCGAGATAGAAGCTACGACTCTTCTTCCTGAGACGCGTCACGGCTTCCTGGAGACCAACGATGCGGAGCTCGTCATAACGGGAGGCTGGAGTAAGCAATGCACGCATCAACAATGCAGGCGACGGTAAAGGTGCTCGTTGTGGGAACAGGTCTGGGAATGCTGCAAGAATGGAAAGGGCATTGTCGAAGGCAAGTTGGCCGCACACGATGACAGCATTAGTGAGGAAGAAGAAGAGGGCTTCTTCAATATCGAGGCCAACCCAGAGGTGGATGCCCAGCTTTGTGCCGTCGTTGATCACCCAGGTACCACGCTTGAGGGCCAGGGTATCTACTATCCAAAGGTAGAGCGTGGGCAGCATGATAGGAAGTACCGTATTAGTGAGCGGGAGCCCAAGGATGAACTGGTAGGCCAGTGTCCTGTCACTGATCAGTTTCAGAAGGCATGGTCACATTGGGATACCATACCAAAGGAAGAGCAGAAAGGGAACTGCCCAGACGATGATCAGGCCAGTATACGTAGCCAGCCTTGCATCTCTAACCATGTGCCAACCCCAAGCCGTGATGGCGACCAGTGCTACCTGGCCGATCACTCGGTAGTACCGCCATTGCGGGTTGATGGCTCCCTTTGGATGGGACGACGACCTGACGGCGCGAAGAAAGCGAGGCTGGAAGGTAGGTCTGCTCAGGATGAGATAGAGCAACGACGTGTTGTACGTCTGGATGAAGAAGAAGAAGACCTCCTCGAGTGGAATGTCGCAGAGGGTGTGGCCTATGATGACATGGCTTGGGTAGCTCCATATTTGATTCCGGATTAGGTACGAGTCCCACGGTATTGTTGAGATTACAGCGACCTGATAGGTGAGCCGGTGGATTCCGGTCGCTTTGTGATGTATTCATACATACCGTGACGAGGAAGCCAATCTTGTACGCGTCGAGCTTGGTGAGTAAGGGCCGGTAGAGGGCTGTTAGCACCACGGCCGGCGGTATAGTATATTTGAGATGCCTGTATGCAATGTTAGCAGGCCAATTGCAGATACTCACGGTGAGGGTGCGTACACCAAAGCATAATCGAAGCCCATTGCGACCAGAACTGAGGGGAATCCGTCGTTTCCGCAGCGAAGATAATTTGTCTGCCAGAAGGTACCCAACGCGCAGAGGACGGCCCTATACTACTCCGTCATGCAAACATAAAAAAACCACGGCGCGTTATCCGCATCGTACAATATCGGTTAGCGGCGATGCCAAGGGCGAGTCGTCCATGTACGACGTCATGACTCTGCGCGTCGGTACTGCCTTCCCTCCCGGCGCATGCGGCAGGAACTCCAGGAACGAACATCACCGCTTTCTGCTTCTCCTCACCACTTCTCCCTCAACACCAAACGCCCCAGGTTCACGACTTTTGTGCACGGCGAGGAGTAAAGGTACACGAAGAGGTGAGCCGTTCGAGATGCGATCCCCCTGCACGACCAACAACCCCACCGATCCTAGCGTCTGATGGGCCAGATTGCGATCGATCTCGCAACAGGGAACCTTGGAAAAAGCTGTCAGGGTCGTACGCCTCCACATCCAGGGCCTCCGTCTGATCCGATTGCCACATGTTATAAACTACCGCCAGGCATACGCCGCCCTAGGTTGCGAATTCGGCCCAAAGACAGGTTCCCTTACTGCAACGGTGCTTGCCCCCGGATGACGACCGTCTTTGGTCACTACTGAAGGCGGGGAAACTCGACTTCATTTCGGTGCAGTCCCTTCATACGTAACGATAATGCGCCCTCACGACCTCTCTACTACTTCGGGTGCCTGCTTCCGCCCATGAACAGCTCTCATTAATGTCCAGCTGGCATGACGCCAAAGAAACCCAGCCATCCGTACGTAGAAAGCTCCTAATAACTTCGCGCATATCTCGAGATCGCGATCCCTTATCGCCTTCATATACTAATCAGGCCGCAGATACTTGGCGGGCAATTTTGCGCCTATTCACTCTACACACGCATCGACGCAATGCTCCTTCACAGGTACCATTCCTAAGGAGCTCCTCGGTGGACAGTATGTCAGAAATGGCGGAAATCCCATCACAGATCAGGACCTTGCACGCGATGCGCACTGGTTTGATGGCGACGGCATGCTCACAGGGGTGCATTTCGTGCGCTCTCCTTCCAATCCCGGCGAGGCTCTTCCATTTTTCACGAATCAGTACATTTTGACCGATCTGTGCATCTTCGCGCACCAGAACAGAAACCTGCGCACACCACTTCTCCCGAGCATCGCGACCCTGGTCGATCCAGCCTCGAGTTTATTCACGATTCTATTCCGCCTGCTGAGGGCCGTTTTCCTAATCTTCGTTTCACATCTCCAGAGACCGGGGAAGATCCGTGTCAAGCGGAACAGCGTAGCGAACACAGGGATCCATTTCCATGATGGACGAGCACTGGCCTCGTGCGAAAGCGGCCCTCCGATGCGCATTTCTCTTCCCGGCTTAGAGACTGTCGGCTGGTTCGACGGCGCCAATTGCGAGGGCGAGCTGCAATCTAATGGGGAGAAAAAGGAGGACACTTTTCGAGGAACCGGACTATTAGGATTCATGCGAGAATGGACGACCGGACATCCCAAGGTGGACCCTGTTACTGGCGAGATGGTGCTGTTCCATAGCAGCTTTAAGCCGCCGTATGTGCACTATTCTGTGCTTCCGCAGAATCGTGCGGCAACGGCAGAGCGCTTGCCCAAACTGCTCGTTGTTCCTGTACCAGGCGTATCGGGGAGCAAGCTGATGCACGATTTTGGTGTCGCGCGGGAGCACACCGTTATACTGGATCTTCCCCTTACGCTCTCGGCCTTTAATATGATGAAACGACAACCAGTCTTGTACTACGACTGCGACAAACCCGCTCGATTCGGCGTTTTCCCTCGCAGACAGCCTGAAAAAGTTCGCTGGTTCGAGACTGCCGGCTGCTGCATATTTCATATCGCCAATACATGGGATGAGCGGGATGCAAATGGAAATATCCAAGCCGTGAAGATGCTCGCTTGTCGTCAGACGTCGGCATCTGTGGTGTTCAATACTGGCAACATTACCATTCCGGAAATGCCCCGGAGTCGAGGGCGACGGTTGCAAAACCTCGCTCGACGCGGCTCCGACGAAGAGGAAGGGACTCCAGATGATAAGACTCCGTTGCTCGATTCCTCGACCCGTTCTTCTGCGGGTGACACAGAACAGTGCCGTCTGTACTATTACCGATTTTCTTTGGACCGTCCCGGAGACGTGATAACCCATCAGTACGCATTAACACGCGTCCCTTTCGAGTTCCCCACCCTCAATCCTGCCTACGACATGTCTGCAGCACGGTACATCTACGGCTGCAGCACAACTGAGGACACTTTTGGTACTGCCCTGGGCAAAGCTACCAAGATTGACGTATTGCTGAAAGTGGATGTCACGACTCTCATGGAGAGAGGCGCTGCGTATCCACCTCGGAGCGTAACTGGTTGTGTCGACATGCGCAGCATGGCCGAGCTGTTCGCCTCGAAAGACCAGCAAGATCCCATTCGTACCTTCCTCCTCGCACCGCATCACTTCGCCCAAGAAGCGCGCTTCGTCTCCCGCGAGAACCCCGTAGCCGAAGACGACGGATATCTGCTGTTTTATGTCTTCGATGAGAGACAGCTGGATGGCAAGGGCGAATGCCTGCCAAACGCCATGTCGGAGCTCTGGATACTGGATGCCCGGAATATGAAAGATGTGGTTGTAAGAGTGCGGTTGCCGCAGAGGGTACCATATGGGTTGCATGGAAACTGGTTCAGTGAGGAGCAGATTCAGACCCAAAGAGATATTGAGGGGTTCAGGTCGTTGCCTGTTGACCCTGAGAAGGGTGTGATGGCGCGGTTGAGAAGTCTGTTAGTTGGGGCTGTTGGGTGAAGCGCTGGACTGCCGCCAACGCTCCATTTGGATGACTGGATCACAAGCTTCAGATAAAGCGTGCTTCCGAACTCGGTCCATCATTCGGACGTTAGACAGGCTTCCACGGCTGAAATCTGAAGCGCAATTCTCTCCCCATGTCATGTTGAGTCAACACAAGCAAAATGATACACGCGACCTCATTCCGAGACTTCTTTCAGATGCCAATGGCGGAGCACGGGCAAAAAACATACAACACCACGCTATTCGCATGTGGTCACCCACCATACTACTCAACGGGCGCTAAGCGGCTTGTATTTGGTCGATCGGACGAGAGGCCTAATTTTCCGCTTGCTATGGTCGTATGTGCTAGAACTTGCACTAATTTAGTCTTATTACGCCAAGTAGATATACGACCAGGTTCAACGAGAATGAGCTTGCGCATGATCAGTAGCTTCTGACAGCCAGAGACCTATAACCCTAATATTGCTGTATTCCCGGCAACACAAGCAACGCCAACGACTGCAAGATATGTGAGGAGGAGTGCCGGGAATAAAGTCGGACATCACGTGTCAATGAATACACACGAATCGGCCGCTTCGGATTAAGTAGCGGATCGTCACCAACGGTTTGTTTTGGTGTTGAGTCTAGACACCACAGAACGTTCAGCTCAACTGATATCATCACTGACTGGCCAACTGACCAGTACCCCACCGACAGCATCATGTTGGCACGCAATCTCGCACGTCACTGCCTGGCCTGGTATGATACACGCTGGTGCGGATCGTGAGATCATAAGGGTCCTTCTCCAAAGACCCTGAAGGACCCTGAATTCTCTTTCCGGTTACGTACTTCAGTAGATACGGACTTGTGTAGAGTCAATCTTGGAACTCTCCATCTCTTCAAACCTGAAACCAAGCCATACACGGAGACATGATGGATCCCTCAGACTTCACTAACCGGCGAAACAATGCCGTCAACGTCAACAGTACCATCCCCTAACCCCTCACTGATAATGCATCCTCACTAACACACGCAGCGAACACTGTCAACGGCCGCACCGCCGGCATCGCCATCACGAACCGCGGCTCCTCCCTCTACTTCGCCATCTGCGCCGTAATGGGCTTCACCGGCCTCCTGTATCTCGCCCTCGGTTACATGAAGCCGCGTCGGGACCGTCTCTTTCATTACATTACAGCCGGCATCCTCTTCGTCGCCTCCATCGCCTACTTCACTATGGGCTCGAATCTCGGTTTCACACCCATTGCCGTCGAGTTCCCGCGTTCTCGTGCCGATGTACGCGGAGTATATCGCGAGATCTTCTATGTGAGATATATTGACTGGTTTATCACGACGCCGTTGCTGCTGGCGGATTTGCTACTCACGGCGGGGCTACCGTGGCCGAAGATCGCGTGGGTCGTGTTGATTGACTGGGTTATGATTGTGCTTGGGTTGGTGGGCGCCCTGGTGCAGAGCCGGTATAAGTGGGCTTATTATGCGGTCGGTATGCAGCATTTTTCTTTCCCTAGCGGTTTGTTTTCTGGCGGATGTGGGCGGTTCTTTTGATCTGCATCAAGCAGTTGACCCGAACGCGTAATTTTTTTTCAGACACTCACTGACATAAAACAGCATGCGCCGCACTCCTATACATCCTATACGAACTCCTCTGGACCGCCCGCCGCCACGCCAACATCATGGGCCCGCACGTCCGTCGCACCTTCCAGGTCTGCGGTGTCCTGACCATCTTCGTATGGCTCCTGTATCCAATCGCATGGGGCCTGTGCGAGGGCGGCAACTACCTCGCCCCGGATTCCGAAGCCATCTTTTACAGCGTTTTGGACTTTTGCGCGAAACCCGTATTCGGGGCTTTGCTGCTCTGGGGACATCGAAAAATCAACACCGCGGACTTGGGCTGCCAAATTAGGGATTACGATGAGGATCCCGCTGTGTACGAGGGCCTGCATGGCGTCGTTCGAGACAAACATGACGAGAAGCACGGGATCAATGGGGTAAACGGCACTAACCGTCGCGTCGACAGTGTGAATGGCGTCACTACCACCAACGCCCGGAGTACGGGTATCGTCAACGGTGGCTCCAACATCCGTCCCGTGACCGGAATCGAAGGGACAAGTCGTATGCGAAGCGGAATCCACCGCAATGCAAACGAAGATACATATGTTCCGGATACATATGTTGCGCCGCCTCCTGGTCCTCCGCCTGATGATGATGTCGGTGGTGTCGCGAGGACCGAGATGCTGACGCCCACTAGGACGACGGATGTGCCGCCGCGGGATGTTCGCGTCGTTGATGATTCGGCGGAACGACGCGCTGCGCCTGTTGTGGCGGTTGGCACGGAGTCTGAGGCTCCGCAAACGCATCATGAGGCTATGAGGGCCGCAACGCATGGAGCTATTGGTGGAGGGAACCATGCTGTCTGAGCTCTTTTGTCTCCGGTAGTTGAAGAAGGTGTTGTCGTGTAATACGGATGTAATAATTGGGAGTCGGAGGAAGAGGAGTGTTCATCGTGATTTCATCATAGTAGCTAAGTTGCTTGGGTAAACATAGTAATGGGAGTAGACTGTAAATATAACGCAATATACCTATACCTATACCTGTACCTATACCTTGACCTATTACTCGAATCCTCCGGAAGAGTACCCTAGCTATTACGGCACAACGTCTGTGTTGACCCATTGTCAAAGTCTTCACCCTCCAAGAAACCAGCACTGGTGCATATGCTCGCCCTTGTAAAAACCCGTATAGCACACCCAAGGTCCTTTTGATATCTAATCAGCTTATGGACGTTCCCCTTAACAATCCAATCTTCAGCTGTTTTCGGTAACTAACTTAGAGCCAAGAGGTATACAGGGTGGAAAGAGAGTGTGTTCAAGCATTTGATTGAAGCAACGTTAGACGAACCGCAATCGGGCTCCTACAGTGGTCATGTAGGGTGTAGCAAAGGGCGGAAGCCCAATTAGTCACAGGAGGCAGAAGCATGAACTATGAGCCTCGTTCCATAAGGCAATTGAGCCCCTCAATTCAGTCACATCTTCTTTTGAAGCGAGGGGGTCGTTAGCCATCCCCCTCAGTGTACAACATATTACAATGGATTCCATTAAGAGTGGGAAGTAATGATCGGCTGTAGTAAAGGCATTGATGTAGTTCAAATATTAAGTAGAAGGACCAACTGCTCTGATGACTATGAGTGACCTTTTCTCCTCAGCATTCACCGTCCTGGGAACTTTCCACAATCCCAATCCGAAGCCATTTCCGAGATGTAAGAACTGAGAAAGATACTCCACACTTGCAATTCGAAGCCAGAAAAGAGACTGTAAAAGCAGTCCGCTAATACACACCCGCAAACTAAAAACTAGATCAAAAGAAATGTGAGTGCTGCCCAAGAGCAAGATGCCGTGTGTGCCAAATCCTGAAGCCTCTTAGCAAGCTGCAGGAATGAGTGGAAGTTCAGTCTCTTGAAATGAGCCAGTCGTTTATCCATGGCACCGGAAAGGTAACGCAAGATCGAGCGCTGACAGCGAAGGCGAGGGACTCTCAAGAACAGACTGGACCTATCCGCGTTTCTTACTGCTGGAAGCCTGGCCAGCTTTTGGTCTTCCCTCCTCCGAATTGTCATTGGCAGCCCGAGCACCCTTTCTACCAGCCTGTGTGATCTTGCGTTTTGTTCCTCGCTTCTTTTTGGCCGACTCATCAGCCTCATCCCATACCAACTCAAGACGGGCTTTGGATTTTTTTCTTTCCATCCCGATTGAACTCCGCACGAGCCAATGCATGTTCTTCGGCGTCAAGCCGCCACCTTTTTTGGTGCCAGTCGAACATCCAAGGCTCGGTGCTTTCCAGGCTAAAGACCCTCCAGCTGGGCTTCTCTCTGTACAGGATCTGGCCATCAAAAGGCGTGACGCTCTTGATGCTGGACTTGAGAATGTAACCAGCTGCTAGCCACTCGTAGTCGTGGCCTAGGGCACAGGGTCCTATAACACTGCCCCATTTGCTTGCTCTCCCTAGCTCTGTGATTGAGAGCCAAATATCACAGCCGGACTTCCAGAGTTCCTCGATTGTTGTATTGGAGGCCGGACCATCCTTCATCCGAACCCAGACCGGGATTTGGACATTTTCTCCTGTCGTTTCGGTTGCATGAAGAGTCGCAGCGACAAATCCTTCGGTTCTTATCTGAGCTACTGAAATACGTTGTCCAATTTTGGCGCTCTTTCCGTAATGAACGCGACAGCGTTTCAGTGCTGAGTCTGTATCTTCGTTAGCGGAACATCGCACTCTGTATACCCAGTAAGATTTACCCAGATTATCGAAAGCAGAAATCAAAGAAGATGGGTCCTTCTTCTTGTTCCAAATCAAGTGCCTTTCAACCCGGGAGTAGTGCAGATCGCGGCGCGGTTCAAAGCTGGAGATGGATTGGAAGGCGTTCTCATCATGCAGGATTAGTGAGGGCCTTTCACGATTTCTTACGTGCGTGTCACGACTGGTGTAGCAACTCAGAGTTGCCGAAGACTCGTAAAAGACTCTGAAGAGATTGTTAGGTAGCATCCTGCTCGCTCCCCGAATAAGCTCGGTGGGGCCGTCGAATGTACTGTCTCCATGTTAGAGACTCCGCATCAACAGTTGTAGGCTACTTACATGTTCATGTCACCTTCGAAACTCGGAGCCAACCCTTTCACTTCGGGAGCGAGCCTTCGCGCCCTCTGCTTGATTTCTTGAAAATGCTCTGGTGATGGCAGGCACTGCAGACGTGTGACTACGCCTTCATAAATCTGACCAACTGCGCCGGCTTCTTCGATTTGACTCCCGACTTTTGCTGCTACTTTCCACTCGGTTTCTGGGTCTCCTTTGAGGCAATGGGCGACTGCAAAGCCGTCTTGCTGTGGTTTGCGTCATGGGTTGAAGTCGAGATGAGTGTGTCTGAGAGAGGTGGAAGCAATGTTCAGAAAGGTAAGGTGAGGCTAACGAGGAGTGCAGCCGAGGTCTTTATACAATCGAGGCTTAGTAGGCGGTAAATGGGCGCAAAAGAAGCGGTCGGACAGACACAACTCGCTGCCTGAAATATTTGAAATTGAAGTTGAGATGAGTGTGTGAAGGAGAGGTAGAAGTGATGTTTAGAAAGATGAGATAACGCTAAAATCTAGGGCGATGGCCTATATAATCGAGGCCCAATAGGCGGTAGACGGTTGCAAAAGAGCGGTCGGACATGTACAACCTGCTGTTGCGAGGTGTTGAGAGTCGGGTCCAGATGTGAGTTCAATTGAGAGGTAGAAGTGATGGGCAGAGGTGTATGGTAAAGTTGGGAGGAACTGGGGACGAAGGCTGAACGTAAGTGAGGTTATAAGGCGGTAAACGATTGAAAAAGAGCGGTCCAGGAGATGCAAACTGCTGTTTCAATGTACTGAGATCGAAGCCGAGACAAGTGTGGGGTTGAGAGTAGAAGTGATGCCTAGAAGTGTGAGGAAGCGCTGGGAAGTACCTCAGTCGAAGGTTTATATGAGTGAGGCTTACCAGGCGGTAGACCTATGCCAGTTGAGCGGTCATAGAGGCGCAATTTGCTGTCCGAAAGGTTGGTGGTCTCTCACTGGTGAGGCGGACGATCGACATGTGCCTATGGTGACCAAGTCGAGGACGCCGTCGAGCGTGAACAGTCGCTTGATGAGTTGAAAGGAATACTCCAGTGGGCCAAAATTAGGTTCTGAGTGTGCGAAATTGTAAGAAGAAGATAACTTGAAAGATGTGCGTGAGGGTAGCTTTGCCTGTTCGTCTGGCAAGCCATAACCACCCCACGCCACCGGCCCCAGCTCTGTTTAGCTACTCAGTCAGTCGCTGGGTATTACAGAATGACCCAACACATAAATTCAAGATGAAGCTCTAAGTGTGTGTATATATTAGAAGAAGAAGAGAACTCACAAGAAGTATGTTAGAGTAGCTTTACCCGCTCGTTTAGCAGGCATACCCGCTCCACGACATACCCCCTAGCACTATTCCGCTATCTCGACGTCAGTCAGTTACTAAATAAAACGGCCTATAACAATAAGTTAAGCTGAAGACTGATGTCTGTATGTACAGATCAGAAGGGTGCAACCTGCAAGTGGATGAGTGTGACATTGCCCGCTCGTTTGGGAAGGCATGACCACCCCCCGCCATCACCCCGGCACTGTTGCGCCATGTTGAAATTTGTTAATCCATAAGTAGAATGCCCTGAGACCATGAGCCAAATTAAAGGTCAGAGTCTGTGCGTACAAGTTAGAAGAGGAGAACTTGGATGATCTGGGTAAGGGTGACTTCCCACGCACTTTTGGGAAGGCTCAACCACCTCTCGCTATCACCCTTGGCACCGTTCCGCTTTGTTGATGGCTTCTCAATGTTCTGCACAATCGAGTACTCTGGGTATGTTTCGTCTCGCTTTTTGCATACACAGTTAATTGCAAAGACAATACAAAGAAATCTCGATCGGCTACAAGCTTTCCAAAGAAGCCTATCAAGGATACGCGAATGCATCAGCATTCACTTCCCTCTCCCCATAATCGGCCTGATTGTCGAGAGGATAATCCTCTGCCTTCCTCCCATCTCTCCAAATCCGAACCTTCTCCGACCATTCGATATCCGCCGCTCTTGGAGTCCTCAAATCTTCTTTTTTCTTCTCATTGTAGCTCAACCCCCCTGCAAAGCAGGCCTTACCCCCCCACGCAATATCAGCAACTGCCTTCCAAATCGCGGTAACATCCAACACCATCTCCTTTGTATACAGAATTCTGCAATCCGTGTCCTCGACATGAAATTGTAGCGGATAGTCCAAGACGCCAAGGTCTTCATCGCGCCAGTCATCCATAAAGTTTATGCACAGCCGGTCAAAGGGTATTTCGCGAAGATACTCCCCGAGCTGGCTCTTTCTGAGGGCCTCTTCTTCCCACGGTGACGAAGATAGATCTCTTATGGTTGTCTTTACATATTCGCGAATGTGTTTCCCAGTGACTACAGGCCCACCTTTGACACCACCAACAGCTTGTATGAGACCCTCTCGGGGACAACCTCCAATTGAGACAAAGCGGATGCCTTGTCTCTGTCGTAAAAGCTCGGCAAATGTGGTACAGGCGGAAGAGCAATGCCCATCAGTGATGACGACAATGTCATCGTTGGCGAAAGGCTGCGTGGTGTTGGGTGGATAGGTCTGGTTCCGTGTACCGTGAATCCAGATACCGGCCTTGTAAGGCATCAAGTTGTCCCAGAGATTTGGGCGAATCAGGTTTGAATACTGGGCCCCCTATATTTCAACAGGTCCGAATTTGTCTTCCTAGGACTCGAACGCTGCGCCATCTTCTCTCAAGCCAGTTCCAAAGTTGAACTCAGTTCGAACATAGTCTAACTGGAGATCATAGAGCGTCTCATTCTGCTCCCCATCGATGATATTTCTCGACACACCCTCCGAAACTTTGGAATATTTTCGCCCTATGAGATCAGTAGACTCAAAGGCACGAAAACGACGAGCCAATGCATGGTCAATGGCGTTGGGAAATAGTTTTTTGTAGACGTCATAAGGTTGTAAGGCGGTCCCCCCGCCGTTGCTGGAGAGATCGATAATGAGCCTCTTTTTATCGCCCGCAAGGGCGTCTTCGATGAAGCGGGACCGTCGTTGCTGGAACTGCTCCACATGATCCCAATCCGAAACAAAAGCATGGAGTGCAAGAACGGCGGTGTCTGTGTGATTCCGGTCCAAGAAGTAGCCACCAAAATCGCTTCCATGGTCGCCCTCAATCAGCGGAGGGTACCCTGGGGGCTGGACTGGGTCCATCTCAGAAGGCTCGTAAGACGTGGGTGAGCGAGACTCCATCGAGGAATGGCGAGTAGAAGCTACCAAGTATCTCTGATACAGGCTCGAACCATCTGTGATACCAGAGAAGGGAACCATCACACGGGCTTTGTTACTGTACGATATGTTCCGGCCGTCTTCAAATTCGAGATTGGTCGTCGCTCCGGGGTAAACCTGAAGCGGGTTAGAAAACTTGGTGAGAGGGACGGGCTTCTAACATATTTTCCCCATCCATCACCTGCAAATGCACCGATACCGGTTCCGAAAGAGACCGCTGGTATGGCAGCCAGGTTGTAAAATAGGCTGTTGTACAAAGCGTCTCGATCCTGCAGCCGACCATATTGAGCAAAGTCTTCCAGGTACTCATGCGCATTCCGACCATTGATTTTCGTGATGGGCGAGGGCGTTGTGCCGTTGAAGAATGCTTCTTCCAAGATATCCGTGTACATGTGAGTCTTAGGCAAGTTGAGTCCGTCATCGGAGACGGATACAAGGGGAATTGGTCGAGCCCAGCGGAATATCCTAACAATATCAGGTTTGTAGGAAAAATGACCGTCGTGTGCTTTTTGAGTGAGTCTGCGTTCGATAGTAAGTATACCTTCTGACGAATACAACCGACTGTACCTGTAAATGTCCCAGCCAAACTGAGAAATGTCAGCTGTAATGAAATCCCTTGAGCAAATTGGAGCGCAGGAGCGTAGGGGCGTCTTCAATTTGTAGAAGATCGCATACCTGGTACTCGTTGGGATAACTCTCCGTTTCGGTTTTGCGGCGAATTTTGTCCAACTCGCCCCACACATCGTGAGCGGGTTGCACTCTTTTCACATATTCCGCCGGCGGATTCTTCAGCCAAGCGGTGTTTGACTGCCACCTGAGGTAAGGAACCATGTTGTCAATCAAATCCAGAGCGGCGGTTCTGTTGAAAGGAATGCTGATGACGCAATCATAGGCCGCTTCTGCCTCGACGGTGCGTGACCGTACCGGGACACCCAGCCGATCCTGGACATCGAGAGCCAAGCTGACCCTTGCACATGGCTCAAGGTCACTGCGAGACTCGACTTCTGCAGCGGTCGGAGTTGTGGCGAACGCAATGTGGGCTAGCGATAGGCCCATTAGTTTAAATAACATGTCGGAATCAGTGACAGAGATGGAGGTCAAATGAATTCGAGACACGGTGCGACGTGGTGGAAAGAATGATAACAATGACAACGGTGCTGGCGATGACGATGCTGGACAAGACAGAACGGATTGTACTAGGAAGAAGCAAGACCTTAGTCCCGCTCCTGAAAGACGGAAACAGCCTTGCGTCATCTGATAGCGAAACGAAGAAGGAGCGGTTAACGCACCTACAGCTTCACCGTCCCCTTCTTGATCGCCGCCAGATCTTGCTCGCCGAATGCCACATACTTTCCATCCCGCAGCCAGAATAATCGATCGCCGGTGCCTTCCACAGTCTGCACTTCGATACCTTCCTTTTGGAACGTGCCCTTCTGCTGCTTATTTGTCCCCGTTGTGTGCATCTCCTTCGTTATGCGTAGGAAGAGAGGGGCAGCAAAACCTGGGAGGCTCTTGCCAACATGTTCCCCCAAACTGCTCAGCACACGCTCGTCCGCCTCTCCTTTCAGAATGACCGCCGCGCAGCCCGCCCGTCCATCATGCTGTGGCACGAGCACACCATACACATTAGCCTCCTGCACCTCTGGATGACGGCCTACAGCCTCTGACACCTCAGCAGTTGACACGTTCTCTGCTTTCCAGCGATACGTATCGCCCGTCCGGTCCATGAAGTACCACCGTCCTTCTTCATCCTTCTTCATCAGATCGCCAGTGCGGAAGTACGCATCCCCTTTTACCATGACGTTTCTCACGATCTTCGAGTTCGTCGCTTTCTCGTTCCCATAGTAACCCTGGAACTTCATGCTAATGTTCTCAGGATCGAGCTTATAGAACAGCTCACCAGCTTCGCCATACGCAGCCTGTTGGCACAGCCCGGTGTTGACGTTCCGGAGAGGCTCCGGAGGATCGGATTCCGGGTCCATTTTGATGAGTTTCATTGCACCACCCATGAGCAACGAGGCGAGCGTGCCATTACGACCGATCGCACCGGCGCTGAAAGAATTGGTGCTGCGGTTCCACATAGCACCTGGGGCTTCGGTGGCTGCGTAGAACTCGAGGATGGTCGAGATTCCGAAGCGGTCCTTGAATGCGTCCCAGACATCTGGGCGCAGACCGTTTCCGAATGCCGAGTGCACGCTATGATTCTTATCCATGGGATTGGGCGGCGCAGATAGGAGGTATCGGCAGGTCTCCCCAACGTAGTGGATGATGGTTGCGTTGGAAGCGCGGATCTCCGGCCAGAAGGTCTTGTGGCTGAACTTTTTGCTGAGACAAATGGCAGCGCCGCCTTGAAGAACCGAGCATACGCCCAGCACGGATGCGGACGAGTGGTAAAGCGGCATCGACGTGTACACAGTCTCCTTTGGCGTGAGAGGAATCCAGAGGGCCACGAGATTGCTTCCCAGCGTTGCCTTGGACCACGACACGATCGCCGGTTTCGGAAGACCCGTCGTTCCAGACGTGTAGATGAGAATGGCCATGTCCTTCTGTTGTTGGCCTCCACGCTCCGAGTTCGGTTGCCTTACCGGCTGCAGGGAAAGAATCTGCTGCTCGAGACCCCGGTCGAAGAACAAAACCTCCAACTTCTTCGCCTGACCCTGCGTTGCCATTCCCAGCGCCACATCTCCTGCCGGCTTCTCACTCAGCCCTGCAGCCACCTCGCCGTCATATCCATAATGCGCCTGTCGGCCAAACGCGCCGCTGTTACTGCCAGTCTGCACAGCACTAAACCCACCCTCACTCATAACGTCCTCCGCATACCTCTCCCTCCCCTCCTCTCCCACAATCACGAGCCTCGCCCCGCTCGTCTTTATGGTATGCAGCAACGGCTTGCCAGTCAAATTATAGTTGATAAACGCGGGCTTCGCACCGATACTCCACAACCCATACCACATCCAAACAAACACCTCCGAATTCATGAAGTCCATGGCAACCACCTCGTCTTTCTGCACTCCCTTGCTCTTGAGCCATGTCCCGTATTTCAGAACAATGTCGTAGGCTTGCGCGTATGTGTACCGGCGGTCCTCGAAGATAATCCATGTGGAATTCGCATTCGACGATTGAGCGTGCTGTTCGAGGCGGTAGAAGAGGTTTATGTCATCGTTCCGATCGTGTCGCTTTGCACCGAGGACGAGGGAGGAGATGTACGCGCGTAGGAGACGGAAGTCGTAGGTTATGGAGTGCCGCGCGTTGAGGTAGGCGAGGGAGGCCGCGGCCAAGGGGAGGGCTATCGGCAGTGCTATCAAGATGTCAGTGAGTGCACAGAGCGAAATATGAGGGTCGAGAAAGTGACGGACCTGGCATGTTGACAAATGTGCTACTCTTCGTTCGGAGGAGTCAACGGTGACAGACGAAGAGGCGGGAGCAGCTGCAACTCCTGGTGGTGGTTCGACAAACGCGGCCCCCTAAGGCCGACCACATGTTTATGTACAGGCGTCCAGCCGCCCTGCATGAGACATGGGGATGCCGAGGTCCACTTTGCGGAGGTGAAAGGGTGGGTCCGGTGCGCATTACCCCACGGGGTAAGCGTGGAGCACTAAGACATGTGGAGCTAGCGCCGCGCTTCTGCCCAGGTTGCCCCAACTTTATCCGCGTCGCTAAGAATTCACGAGTCGTTCACCACAGACAGTTTGCGTTGTCTGCGAGTTCTCTGCCCCTTATGTACAAGTATTGCTCGAAAGCTCTGGACTTTATGAAACCCTCTTTCCAAGAGATTATGCTATAAAGGGGGAATAGTGTCACGTAGGTCGCAGAAGCTTTCACACGAAGAAATTACCTAATTAGGAAACTCGCGCGAGCAGTACTTTTTCGAAAGCTGAAGTTCCGACGTGCTCAGATCTCAAAGCTGTTGGGGAAGACTCGGTTGGCGGACTATCATACCAAACGCTATCAGATTTGATGAGTCCGGCAATGGCTGCCCAGACGGCTGGAGGACACGAAAGCCGTAATATCGAGCCTTTCCTCTTCGCAAGCATGAAGCAGTCGTAGGCCCATCAAGGAGCCGAAACACATGCGCTGTGCATGTGAGGAGATCTGGTTTTTGGCCCTCGACTAAGTGAGTCAGACGGCCTTAAGACGCGTGAAGAAGCTATTAGAGCTGCGATTCATGGAGCTGTCGGTGGGGGAAATCATGCTGTCTGAGCTCACTCGTTGTAGGTGGTGAAGGTGTTGGTAGTTGTAATACTTGGTGGGCGTCGGACGGAGCAGGGCTCCCTTCTCGTCGATGCTTGATTTTGCTTTTGGCTTTGTCAAGCTTATCTCGCCTGGATTGGAGCGTCTTGCTTGGAGGTAGTCAGTAACCAGAGTAAACCGTGAACAGAATGCATTATACCTATACCGGTCTCTTGAATCGTGCTAGGGAGAAGTCCTTGATTTGTCTACCGGCTGTATTGACCAAGATCAAATCCTGGAGGTCGTTCGAATCAACTAGGACGCGTTCAGGAGCGCCCCACGAGTTGCCCTATTTGGGGGCATTCGACTCTCAACTAGGTGTCTATGCAGCCTCGCTATGCTAGACCGCAGATTAGGACTACTCTAACACTAATATATCTTTGTACCTAGATATACTCTCCATTTACCACATGTGCTCTTCTATACTAAAGTGTCTCCTTTAGGAGTAAGATTTCTCGAACTAAGAGAGAGGACGAAGTTTAGAAGCGATGAGTAGGAAGATATTTGGGCTTGCTCTAGTGTCATCTAAAGAACTGCGTGATAGTAGATTGCTTCAGATTATCCCGAGGAGTGCTTCTGAACGACTCCCAAAAGACCTGCTCCGGATACCACGACAAGGCCCAAGGAAACGCTTCCACCCAGTGGTTCGTTCTGTGCCGCAAACCCTACTCAACCCCTGGTATTGCTTTACGCCTTGGCCTGTCTCGAGAGACAAAATAGTAAGTACCCTCGGTTGTGTATCCTTCACTTGCATGACGCGGATTTGGTCTCTCGACCGTTACTCTGAGAAACATACGCTCTGGCCCGAAAGCATGATGGTACAGGTTGGTTTCGAATAACACATCATACACCACTTTCCCGTCCATGTATATCGCTACCAACCGTTTGTCCCACGTTTTGTCCCAGTAGTGAATGTAGTCTGGGATCAAGCGCCATGCTTTTCCAGTCATGAAGTGGAATTCTTCTGAATCGTACTTCGTGGGGTGGTTCCAGACCTGCGTTGACTTGACTGTCCCTAGCAGGCGAAGCTCGACGTATGCCCAGATCCTTGTGTTAACTTCGCCGACTACAATATGAAGCAGGGACCCATCCGGCCAATCGAGTCCAATGGTGAACATTCGATGCTCCATGTGCCCCATTGGTAACACCTTGGTGGTCGGTTCCCCATCACTTTGGATGCCAGCTTCGACATAACGGGGGCCTCTAGACGTCTCATTTGAACTGTACTGAATAGACAGCAGTAGGTCTTTTTGACGACGACACCTTGGGATGAACGATGGACGTATGTTGTACTGCACTGATGGTATTTCCCTTCGTGATATCCAGATGAGCTTTGACTCGGGAAGCAGGTCGGTGGCAAAATGGGGACAGTCGTATACAGTCCGCCCATCAAAATACGCCCGATGATACAGGCCAGAGCCTAAATGCTGTCCAGAGCTAGAGCTACCCATTTTCTCCAGACAGATTGCGACTGCCTGGTCCCTTTGCCTGGATAACTGTCGACGACATGCAAGAAAAGCGAAATACAAGTCTTCGTGCTTTGGTACCGGTAACAGAGGAAGTTCGATGAGAAGGCCAGCATTTGTCATGGTGTAGTCAGGTCTAGGGACATGGATTCGGTACGTAGAGATATGCTTTGGAACTATTAATCGTTGGTATGCGCTCGCTTCGAGGAAGTCATCCGGCGACGTCGCTAACATGTCTCCATCAACAAGGTTGGCGTGGCCTTTATTCCAAAGAAATATTGTTTGGTCGTTGGAGGTTTCCATGATGAGGAGTTGTAGTCTTCTGAAAGCCTTCGTGCGGCCCTCTCCATACAACGGTGGCATATTGACTCCAAATATACCCAACAATGAGTAAGCCTGGTCCTCAGCTCGCGTCGTTACTCTAGAACAAGCCATCCTGAAACGATCAGCCATGCATAATGACTGTACGGATTTGGGCTGTTTGAGCACGTTCTCGGGGACACCTGAGATGGCCGCCAGTTTTGCTGTGACTGCCGGATTGCCATGGTTCTTGCCGCCTATTAGATCCCAGTCCTGGTTGTAGAACTCCACCACGATAGGTGCAATTAGCTCTTGCAAGGTCCAGCCGCGGGTGAACCAACGGCTCGATGCGAAGGACGGGTGGTGCACTCCATCACCCTCGGTATCAGGTACATCATCGAGGAATGCAACACATATTGATGCTGCTGCATACCAGTCGTACATTGAGTTGATGGCTTCGGAGAGCTCGGCACTGCTTTCCTTCATGATGCAGCAGGTATCAACCCAAGCATAATTCAGTTCTTTTTGAAGTGCTAAGCGGCACGCGTTCTGGATCTTAGCCCAGCCATTCTTACTCTTGACTCTTTCCGGGTCGCATGCGATGTTAGGTAGATCTGTAAACGTAATTTCTTCATCCCTCCAGCAATGAGATAAGATCAAGTAAGGTGGTGGCTCGCTGTAGAACTCCCGCAGGGTGATCTGCAGTTCCGCGCCGTTTGATGTATCTTTCCGGGTGACGTGTAGCAGACGCATGATGGACAGTAGGATGAGGCCACAGTCCTGTTGCTATCAATAATTAAAGGAGAGGAAACACTACAGAGAGGGAGGAAAGCACAGAAGGCTGAGGGTGCCGTGAGAGAGCAAAGCTTGGCAAGCCACATAAATGGGCAGGCATCAACGTCGCTAATTCTTACTGCAGTTGCGATTGGTGCAGCTTCCCTCACCTCACCTGCTCCAATACCTCCACTCAATTTGGAATCTATCCTCAGCTTTTCTTTCCTCATCTCCATGTCTGGCGCACCAGTTTGAAGTGCCTCCTTTGTCCACTGCCTCCTTCTGCTCATCTGCGCCCTCGCTGCCTATCGTAGCTTCCTCGCTCGTGACTCGTCGATAGAAGAATGTCTGACTACTCGTAAATTCCGTATATGTCCCGGAAGCCTTCTCGCTTTCGTCTTTGGTCGCAGACTCTTGCTCAGCATCAGCGGTTGACTCCTTCGCCGGCGGTCCAGGTGGGCGGGCCGGCATATTTGTGAACTCAGAAGGGAAATATGTGGCGCCCCAAGGACATTTTGAAAAGGATCTTGGATTGTTCGAAAACATGAGTGGCTGTATGTGTGTACGTTGCAGGATGTGCGAGTTGATGTTGTGTGTGAGAATGAGGGATTGACGACTTTTCGCAATGCGCAAGGTGACCGCTTGATGCCGCGAGCAGCGGTCTGAGGGCGGCTTGAAGATTTGTGTGCGTAGTTCTGAGCTTCCGTGGTTTTTAAAATCTGCATATTTACTGTATTGTGAATGCGGGAGTGAGTGATACTGACCATCACATCGTTCTGATCATCATGTTGGTCCGCCACGTAGCTTAATACTTGACTTCGAAGCCCTGATCATCGATCAAGGCCTTCAGTAACACGGCAATATGTGACCAAGGGCTTGCACCGTGTTCTGATTCTATGCTTCTGAAATAGCTATTGGCCGCGAATAATCCTATATGTACCATGAGCCGTAGTTGACGTTCGCTCTCTTCGGCAACGGCAAACTTATGAAGCTGGGGCACGCATGTTCAGCTCAAGATCTGGAAATACCCAAACGTCTTCTCCAAGGATTCATCGAGCTCAATGTTCGTTCTGACAGCCCTAGTACATCTGCCAATCGAGGATAGACTCAGACTCACAAGAATAACTAGGCACTGACAGTACCCCGAATGCCCACCTGGCAGATTACCAGGCCCCCATACCCCGGCCACTCAACGCTTTTCATCATAACAAGGTTCAGACGTTGGTAGCAAGGGTTGTTGAAGATATGATCAGGAGAGCGGTGACGAGGTGCTGGTTCAAGCCGTGTAAGCACTGGAGAGTGACCCTTGATACTCCATCAGTGCCTCCCAAGACATCTTCCGCTAGAAGACGGAGTAGAACTTTACCCCTCCAGAAGCTGCAAAGTGGTCTGGACCAGTCTGAGTTTGCTCGTATCCTTGCGATCTCTTTTATCCGTATGCGTCTTCGCTGACAGTTGTAAACGCCCCATGCTGACCACCATGCAAGGATGACATTGGGAAGCCTGAAAGGTCGTCGCAACGACTTCCGCGATGGGATTTGATAGGTTTCTGTAGGTCTGGCCTCCTTTCCCAGCTGTTGGGTGAGGTGTTTTGGCCGCACAGCTGAGCTGCTCCCAACGAATAAGACAACTCACACCAATGTTCTTCTGCCCTTGCTATTCCGTCCGTGTCAACAGCACAGGTGATGGCCTTCCCCTATTGCGCCACGGCTATGTCTTCAAATCAAAGGCGGGGTTGGACGGTTAACTCACCGGTACCGGGGAGTGGCTCCACCACAGAGAAGGAGGCATCCCTTTGGCGGCCCGTTGAATTCGCAGGCGCGAACAGTCAGCTGGCTTTCTTGCATTGAGTCTATCCCTGATGTGCCAGAAGACTGTCTAATGCATACGGGCTCTTCAAAATATTGCAAGGTTTGTTAGGGTCTGGTTGCGTAAATCCCAACAGTATACCTTCCCCCATTTGGCCGGATTGTTGGGTATCTTGCAGCACCGAAGAAGTCCATCGTATACTTGACTCGTATGATGAAAATGTTTAACAGCGTTCTGAGTCGGGGCTAGGGATTCATGGGGCCCGGGGATCGTGGTGACGCGCGCCAACGGCCAAATGCCCCTTCCAGACGGAACGGTCTTTCCACACCGCTCGCCAACACGGCTTCGGATTGCATCCTGCTCGCAAACTTCGACACTTACTCAGCCCACGCCCCCTCCTTGCCTCTCCCGCCCACCAACTGTCTCACCTAGGCTGCGTGATCATATACGAGAAAATATAAATACCTGATATATGACCATTTGTCCCTCATACCTTCTACCAGGAGCTCCTTGACAATTTGTCTAAGAATCACCACCGTCAGAATGGATAACACCAACGCACCACCACCATGTCCAAATCATTACACTCACCAGTACACGTTCCCAGAGGTGGCGCTCGGCTCCGGGTCCAACGAGCAGCCCTACTTCCGTGCTCAGATCTTCTTCAACAAGAAGCCTGATGTGACCGAAGAGTTCTTCCACGAGCACTGGAAGACTGTGCACGCGGACCTCACCATCCAGACCAAGGCATCCAATGTTCTTCTGACCCGATACACACAGGTATGTCAACTAGTTTCAGCTGAATCTGCCATTTTCACCAAATTCCTGCAGTTACACATGGATAAAGCCAGCCGTGACGCCCTTGAACCCCTCTTCGAAGCCGGAGGAGGGCTCATGCATCCGATGAATTACGACGGCGCTGCGGAGTTCTATGCTCGAAGTGCAGAGGACTTCACCACCTTCATCAAGAACGTCTGGGCTTCAGACAATCTTACTGGTGTGTTACTCCGCATTCGGTTTCGAGGGGTCCAAGGCTTACGCGCACAGGATGTGGCAAGCGGTTTGCTGATGTGGTGACGGGTTACCAGGTCTTTGGGGGCTATGAGAACCTCATTATGGGCTCCGCGATTCCTGGGTTGGGCGGTAAAGACGGGATTGCGCTCAATGACTCCCGCTTCGTCAACGATACATCCGACGACAAAGCTGGCTCCCTTGCGCAGAACAGCGGAGTCTAGGAAGCTATTTGTCAACGTCAGTAGAGTTGCGCAGGGGATCGTCCCGATGAGGGCTGCGCCAAAGTAAGCCATGATAGTCGGAGATCTTGTTGGGAGAGCTGCACATCGGCGGCATAGATGTCTTCTTGGGCGCTGTCGGTGAAGTTAGCTGAGAGCTACGCCTCATAGAACTGCATCAACACAAGATTTCCAAGATGAATTGTCAAGTCTTCTGTTTGCCAGCTACAGATGAAGAAATGGTAGATACGTCCACAATCGGTCGTAATGATGCTCAGAACTGCCTTGTTTGCTTAAGGTGTTTAGATGTTTTCTCCTTGAAACAGCTTCTCTTCAATATCGCCACTACTGAGACGAACGTTAATCATGTCATTTAATGGACCTGCGCTTCAACGTGACCTTTTTTGTCCCCCAATTAACCCTGGCTCCAGGTTGTCAACAGTGAAGATTCAATTCTTGAGTGCGTGTAGTCCTGAGGCTGGGGAACCGTAGGATTTACTTTTGTAGAACAAGCGAGAGAGTAAAAGGATCCAGTACGACATTAAGTGGTATCAACCCATTGCACAGATGATCAAGCAAAATCCAAAACACCAGGACGACCCAGCGAGCCTCACCCCGATGATCCCACATCTGGACCACGCGTTTCCCCAGCCGCGCCGGCCCGGCCCGGAACAAGTCTCTCTTCCCCCATCCCACCAAAAGGCAAAGCCGCCGGACCTGACACAGTTGCTGGTTTCATTTACCCCTCCGACCAGGTCTGGCTACCTCCATGCCGGACGCCGACCTCCCTCACACTACCATCTTCCCATTTGCGCTGTCCCCCTGCACATTAACTCCTCACCTCCCCGTTTGACAAATCGCCAAACAAAACTCCCTGAAATCGCCCTTCGTCGCCTCCTCGACATCCTCCTCTAGGACCCTCCCGTACTTGTCTTCGTAGTCGATTTTCACTCTTGCGAGATGCATGCGATCCCAGTGAAACCGCACAAGCCGCGATATAAGCAACTCATAGCGATGTTGCCTTTCATGTTTCGCGCTTGATGATTCTTTCGAGATACCGGAGGAAGACGTGCGGGGGTCGTTGTGGACGGGTGGGTCGATGAGATCCATGAGCGCGTGGTGGAGGAGCATGGCGTCGCGGGCGGGGCGGTTGATGACGCCGTTGAGGATGTGCGCGATGACTTCGCCCTGGGGGGTTTGTTAGCGCCCGCGTCTTCATGAATTCCGGTAGGAGGAAAATGAGAGCATTAGCAACGTACCACTAGATTCCCACTCCTCCTCAACGCATCCCTCGCGAAATTGCCTCCATACCTCCTCTCGTACAACCGCAATACCTCCCGCAAATGCGCATCACTTCTGAACACCACCACCTGCAACATGGCGCTCTCACTCCCTTGACTACCCTTCAGCGCTTTGTATAAGATATTCACGTCGTCTTCTCGGTGTTTGTGTTCCCAAATGTCGCTTTCTTCTTGTCTGTCCGCTTCTAGTGCCCACAAGACTGCTTTTCTGAATTTGTCCTGAGAAAGCTCTTTGTCCATACACCGCGTCAAACTATCACCATATCTCTTATCCTTGAAAGCTTCCTTAATTGCGCGGATCTCGTGATTCTGACGGCCCATAAGTGCTTCGATCAGGAGTTCACGGCGCGCATTGCCGGATTGGTACCAGTAGTTTGCCCAGTAGCCTTCCGACTCGTATCGTCCAAGTGCAGTCACGTAAGCGATTTTGCCAAAGTTGCCGGAGGTTTTCAATTTGATGTGTTTGGCGATGTTGATGCCGCGTCCCTGCACTTTGCAGTGGTGCTTGTATTCCTTTCGCAACTCGAGTATTTGGTCGTGCGAGAGCGTCGGGAGAATGTCAACGATCGTGTCGACGTTCGGTGTGCGGGCAGAGAGGGCTTCCACAAGTGCGAGCGCGTTATCGCGGGCGTCGTAGATCTTCACACGCTTTTTCTCTTTCTCGTGACCTGAGCGGCCGTCACGGGAGCGCGATCGAGAGCGGGAGTGGCCGTGGGCGGCGACTGCGAGTTTGTCTTTGTGCTTGGACTTGCGAGCGGGGCTGGGAGAGCGCCGGCTTGCAGAGGAGTGTGCTCGGCGCCGTCCGCCTTGCATAGAAGCGCTCGATGCGCGGGGGTCGAGGCTGTCGAGGGATGGGAGGTGGTCGATGTCGTCGTCTCGAAGGACCAGGGCGTGAGGCATGGGTGATATCGACTGGTATACGCCGCGATAGGGCTCCAGCATGGGACTTGGCTGGGGTATGGGGGCTGTCCCGCTGCCTGGAAATCCCCCTGGGACGAGTGTTTGAATATCTGGTCGGTTCCCGCTGACTGAGAGCCTGTCCATGCGGTTGGAGAGACCATCAGGGCGTCCCCCACTCACAGAGAGACTGTGTGGTCGCGGGCTTGGGGAAGGTGGTGCCATAGACCCCTGTGGCTTGATCTCAACCACCTTGATGCCTTCATAGGGGTTGGTCTGTATGCTTTGCGAAGGGGCGCGATTGTGTCCTGACTGCGAAGGCGTGCGTTGGAGCTCTGGGGGAGCTTGCTGTGGCGGCGGTGGCGGGGGATGGTACTGCTGTTGGGCTTGCTGTGGGGGAGCCTGTGGTTGAGCATGATAGTGCTGCTGTGGGTGTTGGGGCGCTGGCGCGGGTACAGAAGGGTAGTACGGCTGGGAGTACTGTGTCGGTGGTGGTGCGCTCTGGGCTGGCGCATGTCGCACAGGCTGTGGGGGTGGTTGCGACTGGGATGTAGGAACAACTGGCTTCGCAGTGAATGTGATCTTGCTCGGTGGTGCGGCATACTGAAAGCCTCCAGCTGCAGGCGCGCTTGTTGGCGCGGCTGTATATCCGTACTGGCCAGGCGTGGTCGCATATTGAACGTTCGGCGGCACGTAGGCTGATCCGGGAGCAGGTCCTCTCTCAGGGCCGCCCGTCGCGGCATACTGATATTGCATGGCTTGTTGCGCTTGCTGCATATAGCCCGGACGCTCGTGGGGAGGGAGGTCGGTGTAGTCGCCCATAGTTATGGGTTGGCTGCCTGGGGGTCTGGTCGCCATGTCTCAGTTGGAACAGCTCGCTTTCTCGAGGGTGCAAAGAGGACAAAAAGGAAGCAAAGATAACAGAGCAAAAAACTCACGGCTGGTGTTGAGCTGGCTGCCTGAGCTCGTACTGCGGCTGCGGGGTAGCTCCCCATGCTTCTTGGGATGCTGATGCATGCTCAGCTGACGGCTGGCTGAAGTACTGAGGCCCCGGGGACGGGGCGCGCACATTGCTGCGGGATCGGTCGCGTGTTCGCCCGGGCGACTTGGACCGCGAGCGGCTCTTGCGGTCGTCGGGGCGCAGTGACATGGAGATGTTAAGGAGTGAAGCGTGCTGGAGTGTGACAGCTTCGAACGCAGACGACAGGTCAATTGCTCACGAAACACGGCACGACTGGGACGCAGAGACGCGAAAGGAGAAGAAGAGAATAAATTGTTCAGCAAGCTATAGCACAGTCACATGGAATCGTTTTGTATGGCCGCGCGAGGTTAGAAAACATGTCTTCGATGTTGCGGCTGAGAAACGCGAAGGCGGGGGTAGCGCCGCCGCTAGCCCTGATTGGGTAATAGCGTTGTCGCGCTTGTGCGAACTCGGTTGGTGCTGAGTGGGGGCTCAAGACAGTGAATTGGGGGCCGTCCGGTCTATACACTTATCTTTGGCGTCCCTCAACCTGTCTGGGACTGGACTGCTGATCTGTGTGCACTCCCTGTTGCTTATCAGCTGCAGTGACATCTCCGTTGATCTTCATGAGCGCAGCCGGTGGATCTGGCGTCCGCGCCCATCCGCGCTGGTATATGCAGGTACTCGATACGCGACCATACGTTTAGATGCAGTCATCCGCTCTGTATCGCCTATATAGTCAGCCCTGGTCAGATACTATTTCCGTGCAAGACTTCGTAGCAGACTTCCCAGCTTTGGCCTTCGGGAGCATCCACCGCCGGACAGCACACTAACGCTGCACTGAATCCTTCCGCTTATACTGTGAATGCACTCACTGCACATGCAGTCAGACACCGAAAACCGAAGCCCGACGCGTCAATCTGACGATAAAGAAAACATTCTACGAACCTTCATGGTTCGGAGAGTCAAAGTTCCTCAATCGTTTAAAGACTTGGCGACCAGCATGAAACATCGTTGGGAAAAGCTGAAAGAAAGGGAGCGGAGTCCAGAGCAGAGTCCAGAGCAAAGTCCAGAGCAGAGTCCGTCTCCACCTACCCTTAGGTGGTGGCCAAATCGAATCTACAGGAAACCATATCCTCCCCGTGGACATGATGGCAAAGCCGGTGACCATGTCGTCGAAATTTCCAGACCGGGTTGCAATTGCGAAGTTCCTTGCTTCATACCCATGGCGCCATTCGCTCAACCACATACACTCGACGCTCAATTTTTCCACAGAGAGCTCAGCATTGAGCCACCTGAGAATATGCAACCGCAATCCGCTCTCATGAGTCTTCCAAATGAGCTGAAAGACATGATTTTCGGGTACAGTCTCATCTTGGATGTCGAGGTTAACGATGCAGCCATGGAGTCCAGCACAACATGGCATCCCGTGCAGAACTCAGGTCTCAAACTGGTAGGCACCTGTCGACTGGCATATTACGAATCGGATCGCCGGCTTTTCTTCTCCGTGAACACATTCGCCTTCACCAACATCCAACGGCTGGGGTGTTTTCTGGAGGCCATAGGACCGGAGAACGCTGCAGCGTTACGACACCTTGAGATCTCAATCCGCGACGTCTACAGAAGAGGTGACCATGGTGGTATTACGGAGGAGTGGCTAGGTTACTTGAGAAACGCTTCAAGTCCTTATGGCCAAATCTTAACGTCTTTGAACACCCTCTGTCCAAATTTGAGGACCCTTTCCTTGGACTTTGTTGCCTGGGGCTTGCTCCCGTTGTTCAGGAAAGAATTGTGGACCCTGATCGAAAGGATGTTGGTGCAAGTCCAAAATCTCGAAAGGGTCACGGTCACTGGAGCAAGCCTAGACTATGGCACATTTGTTGAGCCTTGGTCACCAACGCATTTTGTCGGAGCCGTGGAGCCCCCTGATACGGAGGGGGATCTCATTCTGGCCATGTGGCGCGCTGTTGCGAGATCACACGAACCAACGAGAATGATCCGCTGGCAAAGAGAACGTGGGAGGGTTACGCTCGAGGTAGGCCCGCAGCCAGACTGCGACGCGAGTTCGGCTGTCGACATTCTCGAATATGCGACAACAGGATGGCCCGAGATAGGATACTGCTCACTGGAGCAGTACTGGAGGTATTGCGCCCATGTCACAACAGGACGCCGGCTCGATATCACGAGCGCCGTATGATTGGCCTTGCAGGGTCCCACGGCCCGTGGATCTCGTTCTTGTACTTCTGCAGACTCATCAACCCGAAACTGCAAATGCCCATAGCAAGGAAGGTCAAAGTGCCTCCCAGAATGACACCGATGACCCAAGCCAGCAGCCCACCGCTGGTCAACGTAACGAAGACGCCGCCGCTGGCGAAGACGACGAGTCCAGAGGTCAGAGCAAAGTGGCCATGGCGTGACTCGGTCCAGAGACGGCGCCTGAAGATGGGAAAGAGTCCGAAGATCTCGATGGAGAAGAGAGTCAGCGAGAATACATGTGTCGTAGATGGCAGACGGGACGCCAGCACTGTGGATGCCATAAGCCCCGAATTGGTTGAGATGGAAGCGGGGAGCCTGTTCGCTTTAGCAGATGTAGTCTGACGTATGAATATGTTACGCACTGTGCACCTTTGCCGCCTCGGTAATCGAAGAACAAGACGTTCATGCACAGCAGCCAGGTACTCAGTGCCCAGATGGAGTCGCTTGTCGTCGACCTGGTGAGAGACTTCAATATAGGACTCAACCCGAGTAATGCCGCATAAATGAGCAACGCAGACTTCGCAGTAGCCAGGCGCACCTGGTTGCGAGGAGAGAGTGACGACATTGGGTCCACATATGGTGGTTGGTAGGCAGGGGTGTCGAGTGCTGGTGGATATGTCCCGGAGAGTGATGAATCTGGGGAATCCGGGCGATCGTGACTGGCATCAACGTCCAGATCCTTAGGATTTGGGGCAATGTCGCCGGGGGAAGCATTTGTAGGCTCCGGGTCTTCCCTGCGATGAAATGATTTTCCAGCTGACTCCTCTTGGCTGACCCAATAGTCCCAGCACGTCCACCCGAGCACGGTACAGACTGTAGCGCAGCTAACGACGGACACCGGTGACACCTTCTCTTGAGCAATTGCCACAAAGCAGCAACAAAAGATCGCAACTGAGGCAACGTGCTGTACAACGACGGTAACATCGGCCATCAAAGACCAGAACTGGTAAGGCTGCAAGCGGGGGTTTCGCTGCAGGTGGTCGAGAAAAGTCTCTTCATCTGTATAGTTATCGGGAAAGGGTTGCTTGAACCAGAGTATCTTCTTGAATGGGCGCCTCCGTCGCCGACTTGAGCTGCCAGGCCCCTCTGTGCGCTTCTTCGGCGGAGCCTGTCCGATTGCCGCTATGTCTTGCGAGAATGCATCATCCGGGGCAAGACGATCCGAAGCGGGGACCGACGAGTCCATGCCATCAACAGACGCCACACAAGGGCTGCAGTAAATGGTTACAAATGATCGCGGGTAGAGATTGGTAGATGGCAGTCAGGTACCATGACGGTCAAGACAGAGTGTATGCCAAGCAATTAACGTGCTGGGAAGTACGCTCCTCACAACAGCTTCAAGCCTCAACAACAATCTTACACACTAGATTTCGATCACACGCAAGTCATAGTAGCCTCTCTTGTCAAGATCATTAAGACATCTGGGCATATACGACATCATGTACTCAGTGCGACCATTCGAAGGACACCCTAGGGGCATCCATGATCCGAATAACCGAGCATCTGGAGCTGTCCATCCAAAGCGGATTGGTCCGTGCACCCGTAGTCCCACATCGTTCCCGACGGTCGAGAAACCCACTCCCCACAAGTCGCCAAAGCTCTTCAGGGACGCAAAAAAATGCTACAGAAGGGCAAAAAAAAATTGATTCCGACACCGGGAATTGAACCCGGGCCTTGCCGGCGCTTTCCGAGCTGTGAAGCTGGATGAGAGCGGCAAATCCTAGCCACTAGACCATATCGGATGTTGTTCTGTTTGATGGAAGAAATGGTGGTTACAAAAATTTATGTCAGAAAAGTATGCATTGGATTTCAACAAATGTGCGCAGACTTGCTTGTATGGCACATCAGTAAAGAACAACTGCAAGATGTAGCAGAGCCTGGTCTTGTTGTACCTAATACTTGTTAAGCTGTACTCAGACCAGAGACAGCATACCCCAAGGCCGAGAAAAGATCCACTCGATAAAGCAACCCTCCAGACGAAATGTACGTTCTATTCCTTGTTGCGTGACTATGAAACTTCTAGGACGCACTCGAAGCATCATATATTGTATGAATCGTCCAACGCGGTGGGTCGAAAAGGTGACTTTGAACACGTGACGCTTCGGAGGTTTTTGCAGAAAAATGGCCTCGATATGTCTTAGTGTCAACATTGGGTTCGTCTCAAGATTGCATTTGTCCGAAATCAAGGAGTTTGGTAGCGTCCAGACAAGCAACCCGCAAGCGTTCTTAGCCCAGATCAACTACAACAAACGACACTCCTCCCATATCTCCCCCATGACCCCTCAACCTCTCATACACATCTACCCCTCGATCTCCACATCGGTACCAACACCCGGAGTCCACCCCTCAGCGATGCCGCAGCAGGTGTAACACCCATTATCTCCAGCAGGCCACTAAACAGGTCAACGCCATTCGAAAACCCGAAAACAATCCGTAAGATACATACCTGTCCGTTACTGCACTTTTTCTTCTCAGGCCAGCATACAGCAAGACACAGAATCGGGGGAGAGACAGTCTGACGGCGCCCCACAGCTTCATCAACCGGAGCCGCGAGAAGTAGCGTCGGTGCTGCGGTGAGCAGAGCGATGACGGTGGTGAGCAGACGCATCGTGTGTGTTGTGTGTGTTATGTTGGCCGACGGCTTGCTACTGCGTGAGAGTTGGATATATATCTCTCTGTCCAACGACAAAACGCCAATTTATATATCCTCGCATTCCCGTGTTTCTCTCTCCAACGGTCGGCATATTCTGATAATAAAAGCAAGGCCGAGGTGCTGCACCTCAGGAAATGTACGAACCATGTGTTCAGAGGTAATAACCGGTTAATTTTCGTATAGTGATTCCAAGAGTCGCCTTTACCTTTATTGTTGAAATAGTCCACTTGGCAAAAGGACACTCGGCTCTCTGAATACGTATAATCAGCTGTCGGTGATATAGGCGCGAGGATAGTGCTCTGATAAGGGGATGGTGGTGAAGTTTATTCGTGCAGTAGTGGGTTGTAAGTAGTTGTTACGACCTAAGGCTAGGCTCCACCGGACCAGGGTCGCTCTCAGCTAAGCGAGGGAAGCTACAGAGCAACTTCATGCAGGTGTTACGACCTAAGGCTAGGCTCCACCGGACCAGGGTCGCTCTCAGCTAAGCGAGGGAAGCTACAGAGCAACTTCATGCAGGGTGCTCTCAGTGCTCTCACGCTCTCAGCAGAGCAACGAGAGCAACAGAGCAACTTCATGCAGGGTGCTCTCAGTGCTCTCTTCGTATCTACAGAGCAAGCAGAGCACGTCAAGTATATAGTAGTAGACGATGAGCTCCTACAGCTCATCGTGTTCAACCTCAGTCAAGTACTTCACAGTACACTTGGTTTTCAATACACGATATCCTTTTCAGAAAGTC
>MU006624.1:10389-61541 GCA_010093795.1 Sporormia fimetaria CBS 119925 | reverse complement strand
CCCCCCGTGCAAAGAACCCTGACGCTCATCCCCGAGAACCAACCGAGATCCATACACGGTACTTCCATACCCGCTGGACCTTCACACTCCTATCGTTGGTATCCCATCTATATATCGTGAAGGAAATTGTATACGGGACCAGAGACAGGGAACTCTGGGGCAAGACCTCCTTTAGACGCTACAATGCATTCAAATCCATCCTCTTAGTTCGAGAAGCTGGGGCTCGCTTCTTGAGAGATTTGAGCCTCGTTCACAATGAACTGCTACCTCTCTGGAACTTGAAGTCAACTCCACGACATATAATACCCCATTCCCGAATCGAGCAGAGTGAGCAAAAGGAAGAGAAAAATGGTATTGATTCCAGCACTGTATACGCACGTATACCCATCCCAAAGAAAAACCCAGACCTGAACACCACGCTATGCATGCCCATAGAAAAGCCATCCGTACCGTACGCCAGACACAGAGCCCCTGTGCCCATCCGCAAAACCCCAACCTTAAAAGAAACCCTCCAATCCCCAACCAGCCTACCTAAACAATCTCCGCCCCCCCGTCCGCCCCATCGTCCTCTCCACCCCCTCCCCCCCCCCCCCCCCCCGCCACGCCCGCCCCGCCCCCCTCCCGATCCCTCTTATACCTTCTCAACGCCTCCCTTAGATGGTCCGGCGTCAGGGGTCCCCGATCCGCAAACCTCAACCTCTCTTTCACCCCCATCTCCTTCTCCACCTCGACAAAAAACGGCTCCTCTTTCATCTCCTCCTTATACAACCCCCCTCCCGCTTGTAAGTCTTGCGGTTTCGGTTTTGCCCCGGGGCGATACGCAAGCGGGTTGTTAAGCCCCGCGGCGAGAACCTCGGGGGGAAATGCGGTGTTGGGTGTATGTGTAGCCGCGAGTGCCCACTCGTCGCGGACCGTCAGCGCGCGGTCCAGCAATTCGCCTACGAAGGCTTTGGAATATGTCATTACTGCTAGGATAACGGGGGCGGGGACGGATTGGCTGAGGGTTTGGTTGACGAGTTTGCGGACGGTTTCTTTCTTCAGGCGGACGCGGCGGTAGAAGGAGTAGCGGTTTTGTTGGGCTTCTGTCATTGCGTCTAGAAGTAGCCTATAATTTTATATCAGCATTATGTCTTGATGTTTTTGAGAGTAAGAGGGGAAGATTGGGAAGAGTGACAAACCGCTCATGTTCCTTCTCCTGCTTCAAACTCGCCTCCGTCGCCCTCCCGCCCTCCAACACCGCATCCATTTCCTCATCCTCCTCATCCTCCTCCTCTTCATCTACGTCACCTTCTTTATCCCCACCTTCGCCCTCAACACCCGTAACCACGCTCCCGGCTTTCGCGCCCCGCAAACTCCCAGTCACGCTCTGCGTATCCCCATCTTTCCGTTTCCGTTTTCGGCCGCCGACGCTGTTGACGATGGAGCCCGTGGCGACGCTGTCGACGGACGGCGAGCGCGAGTAACGTAAAGGTGAGCCGATGCCTTCGCTTTCGGGACTGAAGGCGTTGCGCAGTTGCGAGGGCTTGCGCTTTTTGGCTGCTGAGGAGATGGAGGAGACGGAGTTGCGTTTGCGGGGGATGGAGATGCTGGGGAGATGGGGTGGCGGGGATGCCATGGTTGTTGGTGCGTGGGTGAGTGGTTTTTTGAGAGGTGTTGTATAGAAAGCTCTTTGAGGTTGTGAATGGGGAGACGCGTCGCTCGACGTGCCAAGAGTTTTGGGCAGAGGTGGAGGTCATGGAGTGGAATTATGTCACCAGCGCGTCGTTCATTCACTTCCTCAACACTCAAGCATTAGATGGTAGAAAATACCTGCAGACCTAGATTTGTACCCATACTCACCCACTACATACACACTCTAATCAACCTCCGTACACCGCCATCCTAAACCCCCATAATGACCGAACCCTCAACAACCCCTCCACCAAAACCATGGCACCAACCCGCACCCTCCTCCCACCAACTCCCCCCAGAAGCCATCACACTAGCCACCAAACTATTCGACCTGGCACGCGCAGGCGATACTCGGACACTCTCCGCCTACGTCTCTGCCGGCATACCGGCAAACCTAACCAATGCATCCGGAGACACACTGTTAATGCTAGCCTCATACCACGGCCATGCGGATACCGTCAAGATGTTGCTAGACTCAGGCGCAGACGCAAATAGGATCAATGACAGGGGCCAGAGTCCCATAGCGGGCGCCGTGTTCAAGGGCTGGGATGATGTAGTGAATGTACTACTGCAGGGCGGAGCGGACGTTCGGTGCGGAGCTCCGACAGCCGTAGACTGTGCGCGCATGTTCAAGAAGACAGAGCTTTTGGAGCTATTTGGCGTGGGCAAAGAGCAGTTAGAACCTTTAACAGCAGAAACGCCATTAGACACATAGCATAGATGCATCAATCGAACAAACACGCACAAATCACAGCGTGGTCATAATACGTGAACATGAGATTTTGACCCTCGGGGAATTTCATACCGAGGCGGCTACCTGAAAAGCCACCCTATGTCGCTGACCCGAAACCTTGGAAAAACAACCTAACCCAACACCTAGTTCTCGTGAAGCATCTTAAGGGACTCAGCCGTCGCAGTCTTGCCCTTGCCGGACTCAACCTTCTTCTGGCCGAGTTTCTCCTTGGCGAAAGCAGCCGCATAGGGGTTGAGGCGGAGCTGCACCTGGAAGTTCTTAAGAGGGTTCTTCTTCTGCACAACGGTGCGCTTGGTGATGGCACCGCCCTTGACGGGACGGAGGACAGTCTGGACTTCAGAAGAGTTGATGAGCTTGCTGAGGTCGGGCTGCTTCATGATGGTCGAGGGGAGGAGGAAGTCCTTCTTGAGAGCAGAGGGCTCTGTGGTGGAGCCGTAGACCTTGTCCAGAGCGGAGAAGGCAGACGAGGTCCAGACAATGAAGCGGCCGAGGTGACCACCAGGGGCGAGCTGGAGGAGGTTGAGGGAGTAGACGGACGAGGTCTCAACGCCGGGGATGTTGCGGAAAGCAAGGACAAGCTCCTTGCCATCCTCCTCCGGGTTGTAGACGACGAGAGGACCACGGCGCTGAGTGTAGCGGCGGCCCCTCATCTTACCCTTACCAGCGCGGAGCTTGCGGGACTTGGTGACCCTCTCGACATCAGCGCCGGCACCGACGGCCTTCAGAAGGGCGACAGCGGCGGAGGTCTTGGAGATGGCAGCGTCGGCGAAAGCGGTCGAGGAAACGACGAGCGGAACCTCGGGGACGGTCGACACATCGTGGCCACGGGCGAGCAGAAGAGCAGCGCTGGACGAAGCAGCGAGCGCGGAGGCAGTAGCGAAGCGCTTCTGGTTCAGGTTGATCTTCTGGTGCCACTTGCGCCAGACCTTGGTGGGAGCGAACATGCGGCCGGAACGGCACATGTTACCGAAGGCAGCCTGGCCAGCGCGGTGGGTTCCTCCACCAGAGACACGGGGGATACGTGCAACGGCACGGCCGGTACCCCAGGACTCAGCAGAGGTCTGGTGGCCAGCCTTCTCGGAGACGGCATACGGCTGGCGCTTGTTCTTGTTCATGCCAGTGTGGACGGCATGGACAATGTCAGGGCGGATGGGCGCCTAGCAAAAGTTAACGTGGGTTCTTCGCGATATGCACAAAGTCGGTCGTGAAAAATCGCAGTAGCTGAGTTTGCAGGTTCGCAATATCAACAGAGTCCTCCTCAATTGTGACCAAGATTCCAAAACCTGCACTCTCTGCTCCAATCCGTCTTTGCAGCTCGCCGCAAAGTGTCGTCCGGTTCGAGAGATGCGTGGGCGGATCGGGTGCGCGGTGCAGAATGCGGATCCTCACTGACCTTGAAGACACTGGGGATGGGGGTGGTGTCCTTGGAGGCAGAGCCGTCCGCAGCGATGACCGTAACCGTCGGGCGCGACATGGTGATGTGTGATGGGCCTCGTGGAGGGAGTCGACGTCGCGGGATGGTTTGAGATGCTGGAGGGGAGGAGGTTTTTTGGAGTGCGCTCGCTAAACGCGCACGGCCTTTCTTGGCGTCGACTGGGGCAAGCCATCACCATTTGCACGAGCCCGCTCATCAACCATCCTTGACTTTCAGCACGTAGACTCACACATGCAAGCGCAAATAGGTGCAAGCTCATCGGCACAGATGGGGTCTCCTGTACGGGAAATTGACTCTTGAGACAGCTTCTCTGGAAGCTGCCTTGCGTGTCTACAGTTCGATTCGCTTGACCAGCCATACTCTATACACCCTTCGCTCCCCTGACTTCTTCTCAATCGAATAGGTCTGCCTCGAGTACTTGGGCAGTGCTTGCAATGACGCCAGATTTCCATACTCCAGATCTATGGCCGGTTTCGCATGAAACACCGTATCCAGTCTAACAGCACAGCAGAATAGCAGAAGCGGGGCGCAGACTGCTACGCCTGTTACAGACACTGTAACCAGTTGGCATACTCGCGGTGTAAGCGTCCTCCCTTGCGTAGCGCTTCGGCTTCAGGTGAGATTTTTGGCGACATGTCTCACTATATGGCAAGTTACAGCCCTGGAGATGTCGAAACGATTCCAGATGTTGCCAGAGGAGGTGCACAGCCACACCACCTGTGGCACAATCACCATAGCACCCGCACCGCCACAGTGGATCTTTCCGACTGCTTCAAGTGCCCCAGCAGTCTCATCGTGAGAGAGATGGTGTTAGGGGCGCAAATTGGAGAAAAGCAGTATAAACAATTGTATACTGTACAAACAGATGCAGGCATTTCGGATGCGGCTGCTCCGCACTGTACTCGGAACAGGCCACGTTGTTCGCAGGCATTTTGCCGCTTTCGCATCTGGGAATTACGGCCTGCAGACAAGAAGGGCCAGGAGCTTCCCGGGCCGGACCAGACTGGACCCAAGAATCGAATCTGGACTTGCTGAGTCCTGGTATATCGGTTGCCATAAGGCTGATGGTGTTGGAGAGATGGATTCGCAGAAGTTGTTCAGGAGCACCCCGCGGACTATTGTGGAGCACCCTAAAAGGCTATTTGTGCAGCCTACTATGCCTTCGCAGGTTACGGTCGCCCTCACGCTATATTACTCTTTTACGTGGTATTGCTCTAATTCGCTCTCTTGATACGCTCTCTTGCTCTAGAGCGCGGATTTAAAGGCCTAATAGTTAGGTTTGAGGAGGGGGAAAATCTAAGAGAGAGGCAGAAATGATTGTTTGACATTGAAGGAGCATGTATCGTGGGTGCCCCGGAGTAGGTTGTAGGTAGGGTGCGCCTAAGCGACTCCCATCTCGCGTGTGTTGCCTCCGCTCTCGGTGGTTCCTGCTAATTATAGCCGGGTCGTGCCCTCCTCCGACAGCAGGATGCGGCAGGAGGGGAACAACAAAGAGGAAAGAGCCGTCGCGAGCTCCTCCCCCCTCGAGAAAGTGCCTTCCCCAGCGCTGCGCTGTGCGACTTCCAGCTCTCGTCGCCACCGTCAAATTCATCTCTTCACCACTTCACCTGAAATTCGCGCCCGTTGTGCCTTGCAAGTTGCGCTGCATCGTCTCGTGCAGCCGGCGGGCCCCAAGACGCGCTGCAACTGGCCCGCTGCCATCTCCCCTAGCCGCGCCCAGAGAAACCGCGGTTCGAGGGCCCAAAAATAACGGGCCAATCCGCGTCCGCCAGCCTCGAGCGCTGGCCCTAGCCGCCCGCCCAAGCATCCACGCTCCGTCCTTCATCCACCAAGTTCAACCATCCCAACACGCCGCTCGACACACTCGCCTCCTCCCTCCCTCCCTCCGTCCCACGCCCCCGCCTCTTCTCCTCCCACGGCCGAAGCGCCAGCTGACTGCCCGGCTTTCTCTCCCTCCCCCCCAAAAGTCGTGCACCACCTGCCGAGTCAATTCAGGTGTCGTCGCTGTCGCACTACCTCCCCTTTGCGCCCCCTCCACCACACCATAATCCCGACGAAGTCGACGATATCGCTGTTTGTTTCTTCGTTGTTTCGATCCCTTCCGCTGCGCTGCGCTTCCAGAAAACCAGCGCCTGGTCCTGCAGTCACTCCTTAAGCGCCTACTCGAGATCTGGCTATCTCGTTCCAACCACCGTCCGTCATCAAGCGACGTCGTTGGTAAAGTCGGTGCGTCTACCTGTGCCCCAATCCATTGTTTCGCCTACTACTCCTGTCTTGCGCTGCGCCAATGCACCTCCTCCTCCATTGCCCGGCGTCTTGCTCTCCTCCGCTGCCCTGCACTGTTTCGCAGGACGTTCCGCTTCCTTCACTTTCGATTCTAGCCTTTGAGTGCAAGCCGCTCCTTACATTGCTTGCTTCTTCGTCTCTTTCTTTCGTTACGATTCCTTCTATTTGCCATGATCACGATTACAGTCCAAACTGCTGACAGTCCTACTCTGAAAAGAGCATTCGCTCCCGATTTAGTACATAATACTTCTTCTCCCTCCAAAAAGTGCGCACGGGACTTCTCTCGTTGCCTGGATTTACCATCACCTTCACCGCATCCACCATACCGGCGCAAGAACCCTGAGAACCCTCCCTCCAGATCAGACAAGCATTGCTCCAGGTCGCGCCGACCCAGAATGGTAGAGACCAACCGAAGAACACTCGTACCACCGATGCCAACGTTCATGTCCGTGTTTGGGGGGGAAATCAAGGATACCGAATCAATCAACTGCTTGAGCACAACCAAATTCGGGACCCATGGGAGCGTATTAGGTCGGCCTGCTTCGAGCGGCAATATTCCCAGCGGCACAAACTTTGCCGCGTTCCACGTCCACCGGGACAGCACATCCACGCTTGCGTCGGACTCTACAGATAGCTCTCCCACAACCACCATCTCCACCATGGACTCCTCCTCCGTCACCGACGCTTCGGCTGGTCCGTCTCCAGAGTCACCAGTCGCCAAGCCCGCTCCGTCTTCTTTTGTGGCCGACTTCCGATCGCGTCGCCCTGACACTGGGTCGTCAGACTCCTCCCCGAATACCTTTTTCGAGCTACAGCGGCCCACTACCCCAGCGAAGAAGGCGAGAAATCTAAAGAACCTTGGGATTAACACATCGGCGTCGCTCAGCAACCTCCGTTCCAATCCGACAGGCTCGCTACCTCTCTTAGCGAATAAAGAGCGCAACACATCCGCACCAACTTCGCCATCCTTTAACAAGCCGCCGACTCCCCCCAAGAGGCGACCGAGCAATCTCAGCCTGACCATCCAGACGCCGGGCAGCGACAGCAAGCCCATCAGACTGGTAATTCCCTCTACTCCCGCACAGAACAGGCCCGCCCTTCGCCACTTCCAGTCATCACCGTCATTGCCGTCATGTTCACCAAACGGTTCTGCACCCGCCGGAGTTCGTCTGCCCGCCCTCCGGCCTCTGAAGACCAACCCCCACGGCTTTGCAGAGGTTCCCATTGAACAGGAGGAAGAAGACCAGGAGCCCAATTTTGACATCCCTCAGTCTCGCGAAGAAAAGCCCGCAGCCTATCCCAACGGGCCAGTATGCATATATGAGTCCGGCGTGTACTTGTATTTCGAGCCTACCATCGCAGAAGCTACCTCGTTTGACGTCATCGTGAATGTCGCGAGCGAAGTCAAAAATCCTTTCATCAACCCATCGTCCCAGGCTGACAAGGATTTGGATGCTCGACGTGTTGATGGGCCTCCTGCTGAGAGCGTCGATTTCACCAGCCTTCCTGAACGATCAAACCAAGCCTCATCCAAGGACAATGGATCACCGACCACACCCAAAGCGACACCCGTCCTTGAGACCCTCCTTCCTGGCGAGAAACTTATCAACGGTTCAGCCACGAAGACTCCCGAGTACATTCACATGCCCTGGGAGCACAATACCGACATCGTCGCGGATTTGCACAAATTGGTCAAGATAATGGATGACCGAGTGAAGCAGGGCAAGCGTGTTCTTGTTCACTGCCAATGTGGCGTCAGTCGATCGGCCAGCTTGATCGTGGCTTACGGTCTGTACAAAAACCCCGGAATCAGCGTGCAAGAAGCATACGACGCCGTAAAGAAGCGAAGTAAATGGATTGGGCCCAACATGAATCTCATAATGCAGCTTCAAGAGTTTAGGAATGGCCTGCTGAGGGCCAACGAGAGCCGCTCCCATACCCAAGGGTATGGCTATACTAGGCGGTCGGCTGGTCTTCCCACTGGCGTCTCCTTGGGGAACAACATGCGCTCGCCCTTCCACAGGGAAGCCTCAACTGGACCAAGAACCCCGCGTACAGCACCACTACCTCCTGAGTCGGATCTGAACTTGCAACGCGCGAGCACTGGAAATATGATGTCGATTTCTCCTGGACCCCTCTCCGCGCCTTCAGGGTCGTTTTTCTCACCCGACTACCGCCGATCGTGGGCCCCTAGCCAGACACAATTTGATATCTCCCCCACTTCTTCACCAAAAGGTCCGTATGTCGACACCCAAGGCCAGGTTGTTGCAGTTCCTTCTGTTGCAGAAGCCGAGCCCGTGCCATCTCTGCCGACCCTGAGGGCGGATCCCCCTTCGGATGTTCAAGAGCCGTCGAAGCCTTCCAGACAGTCTACTGTTCCGAACTTCTCACGGCAACTACTCTTCCGTAATACGATCAGTTCTGAGGGTGACCAGCCATCCGGAGCTGGCATCCAAACCCTCAATGTGGGTCTCACCGCCCCTGCGCTGCCCCTCGACATTTCCGGCATGCGGTCGCCTTTGGCATCGTCGTTCAACATCCCTCATCCTCCTACGGTCCCTCAATCGTCGGAAACCCAGGCTCCTGCGCCCTTATCCTTCAGTTCATATGGCCCATCATGGTGCGACGATGGCCCTCCTATGTCCCCGATGGCGTCTGAGTTCCGGATGACTTTTCCCCGTCGCAACGACGCCGAGAAGTCCCACGATTTCTCACCTCACGCCACCAACTTCAACTTGCCTTCCGAATCTCGACGTACTGATGATGACGACTTTGAACTCAGATCGCCCATTGCGACCGAGTTCCCCAAGGATCCGTTTGCCCGGTCCAGCGACGCCGGGTATAGTGGGCTGGTGAAGCCTACGGCCGCGGACTTCGACATGACTCCACTGAAACGAATTGAGACCAATGATGACCCTTATGGACTAACCTCGCCCACTCGATTTGAGTTTTCCAAGAACCCCTTCGAATCTGTTGAACTCGCTCCACCCAGCTCGGACAATGAATACCGGCGACCATCGTTCCAGGCTATCCTGCCTCCGTCTCATCTGATACAACCAGAGACGAGTAACGGCTTTGTCTCTTTGGACGGTACAGCGCAAGCGCTGCCTAAACCATCGTTGCCTATGGCAAACTCAAGAACCGATTCGGCCAACGCCATTACCAGTGCCCCTCGCGAGACTGCTCCCATAAAACACTTCCAAGAGTCGGTGCCATCGAATGCAGATAATGGCAAGACCGTGAGCTTGGATTCCACCCCATCAAAACCGGCTGAACGAATTTTCCTCTCTACGCCGCCCCGGTTAGGCATCAGGACCAGATTCTCCTCACCCAACATGCGCGAACAGCGGAAACTCCACAAACTGCAGACGGAGATGGAGGCACTCTTGCCCAGTCGCTCTCCGAAAGTTCCGCAAGCCTTGGATGACCTGGACGCGCTCATGTCGCCAAGAGCAGAGGAGTTCACGAGGAACCCTTTCCATCTCCACCTTCAGTCACCTACAGACGAGACGAGTCCGGCTTCTTCCACCGAAACGATCATTGATGTCTCCAAGTCAAACGAGTGGAAACAGCCTGTCAAGTTCTCGTCGTCGAAGGTAGCAGAAGACCCTCGCAGTCCTGTGCAGCCGGGTGGCAGCCCGATAGTAAGGAATATCTGGGATGTGCTCTGAGTGGAGACGAATGGCTTTCCTTTAACTCCCAGCCGTGCCGCATCAGCGGACTTCGGGATGCAATAGCACGCTCTCACATGCGGATGCCGTCACAGGTGCAAGGCTATCTTGCGTTGCAGAAAGAATAGGGCCCACATAGCTCCTGCACACCAACGCATGATAGTTCCGCACGGCCTGCTTGAGAAGCTGCTGCGCCGCATCTCGCAGCCAAAGCTCCGCGCGACAATGGTGCAGAGGGTCTCCGGAGGCGGCCTCAAAAGGTGCAAGACCAGGCAACCTACGTTCGCTTTTCCTCGACACCTGATGCTGCTTCAAGCAACTTCGAGCGCTCCTTACAAGTCCGCTTCTAGCGACGATACCCAGTTTACGGCGATGTCTAGTGTTACCTTTCTAGCTACCGCGTACTCGCGTTCCTAGCGACTTTTCACACATTCGCTTCATTTTCCTTTCTTCTTATCGCGCTTGAGCGTGAGCGTGAGCGTTTGTTGCGAGCGCCTTACATACATTCTGTTCGACTACGCAACAGTCGGATTTCTCTTTTGTTCTTTCTTACCTATTCATCTGACTTTTTTCTTTTCTTCTCTTTTCCTTTTCGGCCTCTCGCTACTGTTTAATTTGCGCTGAGCACAATGGAGTTTATGGCTCGGCTCGGCGAGGACAAAGGAGAATGGATAGGAGTATATATGTGTCCCTGGTTGGGATATGGCGTCGGCGTTTTTTCTTTCTTTCTCTTTGGCATTGTGAGGGTTTGTGTGGGTTAGTGCTGTGGTTGGGTTGGGTTAGCGTGGCATTTGTGCCGTGAGTGGGAGTGGAGTTGGGGGAGGGACGTATGGGGATGGGTGGATGGGATAGGGAGAGATGATGTGGGGATGGAAAAGGGGATGTGCGGAAAAGGGATGATCTGAAATGAAATGATTTGAACTGATTTTATCATGTGCAGATTTGTTATGTTTGTGTGATGTTTTGAGGTGTTATGTGGGAGATGTGAGCTGTTAGCTGTTCCGTGAGCGGAGTTGGGGGAAATGATGTTGAGGGACTAGTGTGAGTTTGTGACTTGCTTGTAGGAAGGAGGCGAGAGAGAGTGTCAGAAGATGAATATGGAGTGAGACGAGAATGGAGGTATGTACTGCAATCGAGGCAATCAAGAGCTGAAGAATGAAGACCAAAGTAGAGCACCTACCATCCAAGCCCCCCAAAAAACGGGCAAGGAGAGGATGGGGTAAGGTACGAGCAACGACGCATCCCTGAAGCAGAGGAGAGAGGATTGCAAGGTACTACATGGGATTTTTCAGCAAAAGGGTTGGGTATGTGACTCGTGTTTGGGATCTTGGATACGGAAAGTAGTGGTGAGGCGTCTGGTGCTGAGTCTGGTGATTTCTTGGAGACTTGGAAGAGTAGCAAGGGGAAGGAGCGTTGAGAAGGAGAGAGCTAGAGAGTTAGAGAGGGGGTTGTGGTTAAGGATGGTCAAGGAGATGTGAAATGGGTAGAGCAGGGTGAAAGGTAGTAGATGTAGGCTGCGGGGGATACCCTGAGCTCCTGTATGGAGTATGCAGGTATACGGTAGGGGTGGCGTGTAGGAGATGTGCCCCAGAGGGGTGGGTGATGAAGAGGTAGGCGTGATTGTCCTAGAGTCAAGTAGTCAAGAGGGAGTGAGGTAGTGGTGTAGATAGACATATAGGCTGTGTATGTATCCCATGTTTTTGATTGTGTAAACAACCTTGAGGCGTACCGAGGTCGATCGACAGTATAGATGGCTGTGCATCTGCACTCGACAGTGGTCCTGTCGGAGCAAGCGGCTGAACGTACATCTGCCTAAGGGTTGTCAGATCTTGGCAGCTGAACTGTCGACGCCACAAGGCGGAGTGATGGCAAGGCTGTCCAAAGGCCTACCTGTGAAGCCCCTCACTTTTTACTTGCAGAGTGAGTATATCTGCTCGCCCCTCCCATATACCGTCTCACTTTCGGACCGAAATCCACAGAGTCAAATGTTCAACTCGTTGCTATGACCAAAACGTTCACTCCGTCATGCACTCTCCCCTCCGATATCGTCCGCGTCGTGTACAACGCGTCCGTCCGCAGCACTTTCGATATACTGTGGACCTGTCTCGCTGTGCTTGCGTTATGTACTTGGAGCGTGCAACATCTGACCATCCCACCGCAGCACAAACCGCGCTCGTGGCGGCAGTGGGTGCGGTGTTGGATGAGGCTCACGAGTCGGAAGCTGAAGTGGATGATGGTCACGTTGATAGCGGCGGAGATTCCGTTCACGATTGTGCTTACGGGGCTTATATCTGCGCGGGAGAATGTAAAAGAGATGCGGTTATGGGCGGAGAGAGATGGGGTGCAGTGGACGCTTGTGCATGCGTTTTTCGCCAACCTGGGGGGGTTTGTCGTCCGCATTCCGGAGCAATTGGCTGGAGAGATGTGCACGCACGGGTTGGACGGATCGCGCCGCGACGAGGCATCACTGCGGTCTCTGTTTAAGTTACCGGCGTCAGCGGAGTCTCAGTTCCGAGTGGCCGTTCTGTACAATGCGACGGAGGGCGTCATGTTCGGAGAAGGGCCCTGGAAGGTGCGCACGCATACGCGTGCGCTCGCTGAAAAGGCGGTCGCTGAGACGGATATCCAGATTGCATTCGGCGACTTCCTCGCTCTGTGCCAGGGCGACCATTGGGTCCTCGACAGTCATCAACTGGCGCTCGCAAGAGGAATGGAAGTCATTCGGTTGCCCGAAGTGAGGGAAAGCGATCTCGAGGACCGGTCCAAAGGCGATGCGTTCGTCAAGCTTCTCGCGACGCTGCAGATCCTCTGGCTGGTCCTTCAACTCACCATGCGCAAAGTGCGCGGTCTTGCGTCGTCCCAGCTCGAGGTCATGACACTGGCATTCGCGGTGTGTGTCTTGATTATTTACGGTCTGGTCTGGAGAATGCCTCAGGATGTGCATGCTCCTGTCGTTATTACCATGCACACGCTGCCAACTCCACAACAGCTCGTCAAGCTCGCTGCACACGCGCCAGACACCTGGTACTCGAGACGCGATATCTGGATGCCGAATACGCGGTTCCATGAGGATAGGAGTGCCAGCCGAGATTGGGTGCAGTTGGCCGTCTTCGTGGCCGCGACCGTACTTGCGAGTGCCGTCTTTGGCGCTATACATCTGCTGGCTTGGAACTTTGTGTTCCCTACGCCTGCAGAGAAACTCATATGGAGGGTTTCGTCCATGGTGACCATTGCGGCTCCGCTGTGTTTGGGAGGCTGGTTGCCGTTCGCCCTGCGGTTGGATAAGGGGTGGGGGTTATCGGTTACGTTGGTGATACTTGTTCTTGTTCTTGTCTTTGGGGTCTACCTAGCTGCGAGACTGTTCGTCATGGTGGAGGTGTTTAGGAGTTTGTTCTTCTTGCCCCCTGGGGCTTTTGTGTCCTCGTTTGCAGAGCATATACCGCACCTTGAATAGAATGTTAGAGTCAGTCGCGAAAGAACAACAGCAGACTGCTATCCCAAATTCATGCCAGTGTGTTAACCGTCTTCGTCTTTGCAGCTGTCGTTGGTTGCCGGGCCAGAAGTTACCCTTGCTTAGGCTTTTCGGCGGGTATGGATCGAGGAGAACTCGTCGATGCCCTGAGATTTGACCAAAGAACTGAGAACAGTGTGGTAGTAGCAATGGGCGTTCTCGATAGCAAGCCAGAGATATCGCTGAAGCACGACGATTGGCGAGAGAGCGTATAGCTAGGGTCGATGAGAGAGGCGTTGAGCGGAAAGTGAGGGGGTGTTAAGGTGGTCGTAATCTGCCGTTTAACATAGCGAGACCGGACCTTGAATATCGCACATTGTCCATTGATGACAGACGATGAGTGATACCTCCCAGCTGAGGTCCACGACATACAGATGTTCAACATTGAAGTGCCTCCATGCAGGGCGGCCCCGGGGGCGCACGGAATGACTAAGTATTTATGACTAATGTCTTGGCTCCACTCAGTGCTGCGCCTGGGCATGATGTGTCCAGGCCACTACCTGTGTGTGCCTGATACATGTACCCTCCAGGACTATCCACATCCTTACTTGTGCTTAGATTGCAACCGCGAGACACGTTTCTCGCCGTGCCCATGCGCCATGACGAGACGGTCGCATAATCCCCGAAACGCTGATACATTCCAGCTCGATCTGCACTGCTATGTGCTTGCGAATTTCGTCCTCGGAGAGTACCATAAGTAGTTGCTGAGTATTGAAAGCCCGTCGATATGCAGAACTACTAAAGTCGTTGAGTCTTAGAACAGCCTTGAAATGAGACCGGAATCTTTCATCGGTTACCGCCTCACAGAGTCTACCTAGGTAGAGAATGGTAATGCTCTTTAGTTTACGCTTCTGATACAACGTCGTCCGATTCTTAGCGAAGGTCAACCTCCGTGACACCCTCCAGACTTTTCAAGGGAACTGCAACCTTCGCGTTTCTCGCCATCCAAATCTGTCCGGCGTACCCTCGCAGTTCGATGCCTTCATTCTCTCACAAGTTGCAGCGTGGCTCGGCTACGATAAGATCTCAGGGGGCCTCTACCATGTTGGCGCCTGCAATCTCCTGACTTCCGCATATACATGCGATCTAGTTGAAGCAGTGAGCTGCTTAGGTGTGGGTTGCTTTTGTTTTTTTGTGTGGATAATGTGGGATGATTAGAGCAGGAAGCAGAGGCAGGGAGTGAGTTTGTGGGCACAGGATGCTTGTATCGAGGTAATGCGAGAGGATCTGGCACTCGGGGGTTTAGGTGCTTTTGTAGAAGCCGGCCAATGTCGAGGTGGATTGTTCGGAATTAACCGAGCGTGAGTGGTATCTCGATGTCTTATACTTGGGTCGACCCATTTTTACGAGCTCTTGCTAATGCCTCTGCAGACTACAAACGAAGAGAAGTGCGACTTGCCAGGCGACAATCTGATCTCTGGTATGTGGTCTTGGTACTCAGCCCTAAGCCACGCTGACGAGCTGAGCTCAGCACCCCTTCATCACACCAGAGCTGAACTTTCGCTTGTTTCATTGGACCAATACGCCCCGGTTTCTCGACCCGACCCTGTTTGGCGCATATGACTCGCGTCCAGATTATGGTGAACTATCGCTGAACGCCCCAACGGGTAAGCCACGGGTTCGGGACCTTGGGCGCCTTGAAATGAAGTACGAATCAGAACATCGACGCAATGCCACACCGCCTCTTTGGGAATATTTGCGTCGACATGTGATGGTAGAGCTGCGTGGCTGAAGGTTCTCGGCTATGCTCAGCCAGGAATATATACATGGCCCCTTCGTTGCTCCCTTGCCCAGCCTTGCATTTCTCAACGATTCGGACCCGCACTTCGACGGTTCCTGGCTTCGGTTAAGGTAGAGACCGAAGAGGAAAAAACATCTGGCCTACGATGGCTCACACAAATGGACCTTCTACAAAACCCGAATGGACGACCAAAGTAGGAGGAAAGCCTCTCATTGAAGAAGCATCAAAACCCGCCGCGCCAAATACTTTCGGCTTCCCGAGATTGAGTAGGCCGGTACCATTAATGCGACCTGAGTACGATGTTGTTGTTATCGGGTCTGGATATGGAGGCGGAGTCGCCGCAAGCAGAATGGCAAGAGCAGGGAAGTCGGTCGCAGTTCTTGAATTGGGAACCGAAAAGTGGCGTAAGCGGTGGCTATCTTCACTGAGGGAATAATGTGCTGAATTAATTGTCTAGCCGGAGAATATCCTAGCAACCTGACAACTGCAGCACCCGAAGTGCATGTGTCTGGATATTTGGGCACAAGTACAGGACTGCTGAAAGATATGAAGGTGGGAAATCCAACTGGGCTTTATCATCTCATTCTCGGCGAGGGCCAGAATGCCTTCGTGGGAAACGGTACCGTACCCTTGATTCTATCGTTCACAGCGGCTAACACGTTTAGGTCTCGGTGGTACATCTCTCCTCAATGCGAACGTGTTCCTGGAGTGCGATGACAGGACGCTTGGTTTGAGTGCATGGCCTAAGGAGATTCGGGATGACCCTTCTGCACTTGACCAATGTGAGTGCGGATTACAGAGTCCTATCTGCTATTTACTGACCTGCCTGAGACTACAGAGCTGCCGCGGATATGCTTCAACCCACGCCATACCCCGAATCGTATCCGACTCCAAAGAAACTTTCAGTGTTGCAGAAGCAAGCAAAAATATTAGGACAAGAGCAAAATTTTTATCGACCTCCACAAACAACCTTCTTCCACAATGGCCGCAACAATGCTGGCGTCGAAATGAAAGCATCAACCGGATCCAGTCAAGATTGCACAGGAGTTAACGACGGGTCCAAGAATTCGGTTTTGGTCACTTACATTGCTGATGCTTGGAACTGGGGCGCGGAGATCTTCTGTGAGTGCGAAGTGAGGTACATTCACAGAGAACCAGGCCAGGACGGGTATACTATATTCTTCTCGTGGCATGGAAACGGCAGGAGTGAATTCGAAGACGAGTTCCAGACCCAGCTCATGTGGGTTAGGGCGGTATGTAACACTGTGGAACAATTTGTGTCTATACTAACATAGTGTAGAAGGAGCTCTGTTTTCTCGGTGCTGGCTCGCTCGGCACAACGGAGATTCTGTTGCGCTCGAAGGCCCATGGCTTACAACTGTCCTCCATGGTAGGCCAGAAGGTGTCGGGGAATGGAGACATTCTCAGCTTCGGGTACAACACCGATGAACTCGTCAACGGTATAGGCAGCGAGGTGCCGAATCACAAAGATCCCTGCGGCCCTACCATCACAGGTGTGATCGATAACCGGGGTCCTAAAACGTCGCCCAATGTCCTCGATGGCCATGTCATCGAAGAAGGCGCAATTCCTGAAGCCCTCGCCAAAGTCATCCAGCCCATGCTCGAAATTCTCCCTGGCAAAGAGAAGCCGGTGCCTTTCACATTTGACAAAAGGTTCCGGCACTTTATGTCGAGGATGCAGACCAGACTGAAAGGACCTTACGCTATTGGAAGCAGTCTGAACAGGATGCAGACATATTTGATCATGTCGCATGACAGCAACGAAGGAATTGTCTCTTTACAGAACGACAGGCCCCACCTTCAGTTTCTGGGAGTAGGGCGCACGAAGCATGTCGATGTTCTCAGACAAGAACTGAGGAAGGCTACAAATGCCATCGGAGGGACACTGGTCAATTCGCCCTTTTATGCTCGTATGTCACAGTCCCAGCTGTTTTGTCTGTCAGTCGCTAAATCCGTCCTCGCAGTCAAAAATCAACAAGAAGAAATTACGGTTCACCCCCTCGGTGGTGCGATAATGAGCTCAGATGGCACGGGTCGTAATGGCGTAACCAACCATCTCGGCCAGCTTTTCATAGGCGATGGTGATGAACTGCACGAAGGGTTATTATGCGTCGATGGCTCGGTGATACCCACAGCGTTAGGTCAGGATTTCTAGGTCAAACTGTTCAATTATACTGACCCCAGAACCAGGCGTCAACCCCTTTGCTACAATCACTGCACTTGCCGAACGGTCTGTCGATCGGATCACCCGAAAGCATGATCTGCAGATCGACCAAACTAAGAACAACAACCTGGATCTCGTCGGTAACCCAGCCAGGTCATTCCCATTCACGCCGGATATGTCAAAAGCAAGCGAGATAATATCCAATGCCAAAAACGCTACCGGTATCCGCTTCACCGAGATTATGGAGGGCTACATTCATATTGGGTACGATATCGAAGACTTCACTGTTGCTGAGAACATTGCCAGAGGCTCCGCGAGCTTGGGAAGACTGTACCTGAGTGTGGATGCATATGATGTTGAGACTTTGATCCAGCGGGCTGATCATGCTTCACTCGCAACTGGGACATTCTCCTGTGCAGCACTATCCAAAGATCCATTGCTGATTTTGCGTGGCGAGGTCCAGTTCTTCATCGATGACGAGACTGTTTCGGATGGCGAAAACCTCGCATACCGGCTTACCCTGTTGAGCACGGACGGTCAAAAATACTTGTTGAATGGATATAAGAAGCTGGACTCCCGGATGGCTTTCTCTGTGTCACACACTTGGAAGGCCACCACGACTTTATACACCACAATCACCGAGTTGGATGGCGCTGTAGTCGGACGTGGAAAGTTGACCATCAGCTGGAGAAACTTCAAGTCCGAGCTCAAGAGCTTCGACACGATATCAGGTACGAAGGCTGGAGCAGGCTCACGTCTAAGCGGACTTGGCGCTATGCAACGATTTCTGACCTTCTTTGCCGGCAAGACGGCGAACTTCTTCTTCAGCCCCTTCCGGAGACTGTCGTATCCCGACTCCTCGACAGACGGATACTACAATAAACAGCCGCCATCATCAACCATCACGCTCACTGCAGATGATGGTGTGCAGACTGTCATGAAAGTCTGGAGTGCTCAAACGGACTCGAAAACAGACGCTGAAGACAAGATGCCGGTCCTACTCATACCCGGCGCATCCGTTGACGATCAAATTTACTCCTTGCCGACCATACCTGTCAACGCTATCGAATACTTCACTTCCAAGGGCCATGTCTGCTATGTGCCTACGCCACGCTTCGGCATGTCACCATACGCAACGAAGGGATATACCGCCTACGATGCGCGCCAGGACGTTGCCGCTGCCATGCGCTATGTTCGGGAAGCACACAAGGGTCGCAAATTCTATGTCGTATGCCATTGTCTAGGTGCAATCGCAACATCAATGGCCCTCCTGGATGGCTCAGTGCCGAGTGAGTGGATCAAAGGCATGACAGTGAGCCAGGCATTCTTCAAACTACAATTCGGTGCCGTGAATTCTCTCAAGCTCTTGGCTGGCCCCAAGGTCCTGCCCAATCTCTACCAAGTAAGTTCAACGTATTGCCTCATTTTTTGTATCTCTGTCATGGGGGGACCCTTGCTGACAACTCACTTAGCTCCTAGCTGGCCCGTGGTTTCCCACGAGCAACAGCCCCGACTCTTCTTTTATTCAAAGTCTCATCGATCAAATGCTGCGTCTATACCCCGTAGGAGATCGCGCAGAAATCTGCGACTCCATCGTTTGCCACCGGGGCTCGTTAGCATTCGGCCGTCTCTGGACGCACGACAAACTCAACCGAGCCACACATGAGCATCTTGGAAATTTCTTCGGCGGCCTGCACATGAACTTCCTATCACACTTGACTACAATGGGTCATGGACACAATGTATGTGACAATACTTTCAACAGCCTTGTCACGGACGAAAACCTCAAGCGCTTCCGGGGATTGAAGATCTTATTCATTAGTGGTGGGGCAAACGTCGTGTTTGATCCTGTGACTACGAGTATGAACTACGATGTTTTGAGGGAGAAGTTTGGGACTGGGGATTATAAGAGATTTGTTGTGGATGGGTATGGGCATTTGGATACTTGGATGGGAAAGAGGAGCTTTTTGGATGTGTATCCGGAGGTTTTGGAGCACATTGTTGAGGTTAGCGGTTGATTACGGTGAGTCAAATTGTCTGTCTGTCAAATCTTGAAGAGATAGGTGGGGTTAGACTGGGGAACAACGTGTCGCCGCTTCTTTTGGACTTCGGGGGTTAGAGTGTTTCAACTTCATTACAGCGCGGCTGCATCATCTTGAAAAGAAAATTTCGAATATGACCGAAGCACCCAAAAGGATATACTATAGTTCATGCCACCCGCGATCGTCTCTGGGCGTTACGAAACCTTCGGAAATGTATCCTCGGATCCAAAGGACTCCCCGCCATAGGTAGTTTATCCCCGCGTACGCACTCGCCTTGAAAATCAACTGTCAGGGCCAGTCCTTTGAGCAAGCTAATGCACGTGCAACATACCGCAGAGTTTATTTCCCTTAATTTCACTAGCTCTCAATTAGCTGATCATAGACTCTAGGAAACCGGCACTTGGGCTATGCTGGCTTACTCTCGGACGACTTTGCGTTCACACTCAGTCCCTTGGAGGTCGCCTAAAAGATAGCTATCGCAGAAGCTGTCGACGTGGAGCTGGATATGCCAGCAGCCGTAATCTACCAATTTTAGGTCGCACATAACGTAGCTGAAGGTGTTTGGTATAGAATATAATGAATCGATGGAGGCAAAAGAAGGATAAGGAAGTAGAAGTGAGGGCAAAAATTCGGACAGTATTTATTTTTAAGAGGTTGGAGAATTCTTAATTGACGTATTTAAGTGTTGCAGACATGTTCGCGAGAAGGAAACAGCGCACATCATGGAGAGTGAAGACTCAGAGCTACGATTACGCGGCGCCAACTACTCGAATACGTGTATCGAGCCAACCTCAACCGCCATACGACCTCCTACCAAACACCGCAGGTTTCACAGATACTAATTCCAAGTTCACCAAGGGCTTGGTAACCGCGTGTACGGAGCCAACGGACTCCCTGATATCGGGCGCGAGCCTCCGTGAGAGCAGCCGCCTTTTCGACATCTGGAGTCAGAGCGAGACCTGCAAGGTGAAAAATCTGATCGAATATGGTGCACCACAGCATCTATCTCCATCGTACCTCCTAGTCTTTATCAGCTATCTGCAACGACTAATTGCAGGAATTAGTGAGACCCAACCTCATTACAACTCTCCGGCGACATCTCGCGCCCAGGACCCCGCCATAGAGATAGGTAGGGCAAAAGTTCGGAATCAGTGATCGGCGATGCCAACAACCGTATGTAACTGATATGAGGCGGCACATGTGTTGAACGCTTGTTTAGTTACAGAAAGGTCAAAGTTACGAAAGAATAACGGTATGAGGAAATAGTTCACCGGCATGAGATGGTCATGACATGAGTGCACTCTTGGGGAGTCAGGTGAATTCTGCTTCAACAGGCTGCTTCAACACGCTCACCGCGCCTGATCCGTCAGACGGGGCTGCATATCATTGGGGCATAAATTGACAGCGGTAGGGTTGGGTATTCGTCAGGCACCCAATGTCTTTGATGCGATTGCAAGTTTTGGAGGTAAGCGGAGTAGAGCGTTGTCAGAGAAACGTTAGGACGTGAGGTAATGTACCGCGCGGAGTAACTGCTGTCACGAAGCTCAACGCTTAGATCTAGAAGGTGGCAACCTTAGGAAGCCGCAATCGGTGCAGGGAACTTACCCTAGGGTACCCTATATTTAGCTCCATGCCCAGGGTATGTCTAAAGACTGCAATTGAAAGCCAAGCAATCAAATACTGGGTACACCAAAATTCAATGCTATTAACGCCATCTTCTACCGAGAATACCAGATATCCAGTGTAGAGGTCGAAGATCCTCCCTATGTCAATTCACCAACGACCATCATCTCTTCCAATATTAGTGAGCCTCGGGAGGACCCAAAGGGCTACCAGGCTCCGGTGTAGACATTCCGAGCTTGCAGAGACCTTGCAGAACTATTAGTAACTTGGGAAGTTGGATGAAAGCTGGGGCAAAGGGCGGACTAGCATACCACAGAGTGTCGATTTCGCATCCACCCTGCTATCTGTTAGAAAAACTACAAAATCCTATCTTTGATACCTCAGCAATTGATAATTTCTTACTCTCTATTTTCCGCTTTACATAGGTGCCGTGTCTTTGCATCGCTTTTAAAGGCACATGGCTTCCCAAGAATACCTTCTACGGTATGCCAGCAACCGAAATTCGTCTTCATGAATATGCACATGATGCGATTTGTGTGTGGTGAGGTGTGTGGCAGGAAACTCAAAAACGGTGTAGGGTGGTTCAAAGGTCTTAGCTTCGAGTGTCGATTTCGAGAAGCGGGGATTAGTAACTGAATGTGGAGCTCTGCTACAAAAGAAGAGGGCCACTGAGGGTTTTTAATACTTTGATGATGTGTTTGTGAAACATCTGGCATATTCAGTAATTTCTTTGAAGCTTTGTCTTCTTCATGTTGGCCAACTGGCGGTTTCACAATTGGTTGTGACGCACTCTTTGTTCGCACTCAGAGGTCACATGTCTAACAATGGAGTCGTGTCTTGTCTTCAGTTGATTGGTTCCAATGACTTCATTTTTGAATTCATTGAAGGGGCAAACCCTTTGTTAGTATTTGCAAGGGTATACTTGGCATCGGGAATAAGCCCCACAAGGTAGTCGAGCAAAGTCGTCAATGCGTACAACAACCCCGAACTGTACCCTGACTGGACCCTCAGATTGACCGGTACCCGTGAAAAAGTTTACTGTCAGTACCAATCACAGATACCCTGCTACCTTAATATTGCGAGCTGCAACCGACACTTCTGCTCACATCTTACTCCATCAATTGATGGGGTGGAGATACTCGTTGAAGTTAGTGTACGGATAAAACCTCACAAAACCCGGGAAGACGTTCAATTTGGCAGCGAGAAGCCTCGTAGAGCTTGGCGGGGACGGGGCAGAGAGCAAAACTGTTCAATCACTAGCTCTCAAAGGAATGCAAGCCTTGAAGATAGACAAAGAGTGGCAGGCAGGCAGATTTACCCAGGAGCAGCAAAAGCATTGATGGAGGCAGTAATGGTCCTGAGTTCGGAAATCATCAAATAACACAGTGGTCGCTAGTCGCCTTTGCGCCCTTTTGCCAAACCAAGTCGTGAGTTGCGGCCATCACTTAACACTTGGGAGGTAAGCCAGGGGTTTACGTGATACTCCAGTGTTCCCATTTAAAGACCTCGCTACCCTAGGGTGTCCCCACAATGCCAGATTGCTACATAAGCTCACCCCATTCTGCGTCAGGAGAGAGCTTCCTACTTGCTTGCCTTCTGCGCCTCCCTCGCCTTCCTCGCATCCTCATTTCGGCATTTACCTTCAAGACCGTGACTAAACAATGACCATAGGGTTCTCTTGTAGAAATAACGTACTGCATTTCCTGAATTGATAGTCCCTAGAAAAGTATGTGAGCAAACCCACTCGACGGGAAATCGGCGTGTGAAAACCTACTCTCCGATATATATTGGGCCAAGAGGCGGACGATGGCACGCAGTGCTACCCTTAGTTTTGTACGTCTGACAGAAAGCTTCGACCTGCTGGCGTTTGTGATTGCAGCTGTAAATCACAAGTACAATGTCGCACATGATGCAGGAGGAGAAGATAATGATGCGGTATCTGTAGCAGTGTGCAGTCTTCTTTGGAAAGAGCGAAACGTAACTTTGACGTTTGGTGCTTTGAGAGGAGGATGGCTTGGCTGTAAGATTCTGCAGTGTAAGTAGGAAGCAGAGCAGACTTTATATACTTCTTCAAGGGCATAATGCTCTTTGTCCTTAATATACTTGTGAAGTGTGCAAGTGGCAAGGTGGTGGCTGAACAAATGTCTGTATCTGTTTGTCGTATTGTGTTGCGTGGTTGTTTGATTCGACTTGGTGACGGGGCATGTTAGAGAAGAAAGGTGAAGAGGTTGTCGAAGACAGGTTATTTGTACACATTGCGGGCAAGGTAAAGAGCGCAAGAACTGAAACCGTATAAGCAAAGAATGAAAGATATCTGCTCTGCCGGTTACCTCGACTACGGTAGCTCTTTCACTTTGGGTTCAAGCCGCGGAGTCGGCGGCGGCCTTAGCATATCCTCATCCCCTGGCGAAGACCGCTCTTCAACCGAAAGGGGAGCAATCTTCCCTTTCTGCTCCCTGGCCTCGTCAATCATTCTCTCCACCCAGGGTTTCGGTCTGGGCCACGGGGATGGCGGCGAATTTGGAATTAGCATATCCTCCTTGCCTGGCGTACTCGCTTTGTCGGCCAAAGGGTAGGTCACATCTCCCTTCTGCTGACCGATTTCTTTCATCTTCTTTGCACTCGGCTCTTTGGGTTTTGGCCTCGGTAATGGCGGTATCAGCAGCTCCTCCTTAACCGACGTAGACTCACTTTTTGCCGAAGGGTGAGCAATATCTTCATACTGAGTCCCTGCGTCCTTCATCTTTACTCCACCGACCTTTCTGAATTTGAGCCGCAGAGATGGCATGATTGGCTCATCCTCTTTGCGTGGCGTTGACTCATGCTCCTCACTCCCACTTTGACGTTTCCGCTGCAGCGGTAGTGGCATCAACTTGTCCAGCGTAGATGGCGTAGACTCATTTTCCGACGCCGCGTGAGGAACTTCGTCATGCGTATCCTCCCCAGTCCCCGCCAGAGTCAGTTCCAACTTATCCTTCTCCTCTTCTTGCACATTGCCATTGTTGTCCTCCTCCTCGTCGTCGTCTTCCCAGGGCTCGATCCACTGTAGGATGCCTGCTCTGACTGCCTCGTCAATATCAATAGTCTCCTCCTCCTCCCTTCCCTCATTTCCAATTCGCTCAAGTTCGTCGAGATCCGCCGGGCTTTCCTCCATAGGTACTGTTTTTCCATCTCGACAAGGTTCTTGGATTGTCAGTGGACTCACGAACTAACGAAGAGCAGGAGCGACTCACTGCATAGAACCCCCGGTCTGTACTCTCTGTGAAATGACGTTAGCGCAAGTGCATGAGGCTCGAAGGATTGACAATTCCTACTTCTCGAGTGACCGCTTCGACGTGCACATATGACCTTGGGAATCGTAGTATTTGGGACAAAATTCCGTAATGAGGACGTTTTCATGCCAGCAGTACCATGTGACATGTTTGACTTTGCACATCTTGGTAGAATGCAGACGCACGTGGGATAAAAGACTGGATAATGAGAAAGATGTAATGTATCGTAGTAAATCAAAGCTGACGATGAGACGATGGCTGGGTAGCACGTTGACTGCAGGAAATATGGGAAGGGGAACGGAAAGCCCGGGATTCGTGTTCGTAGACCACCCTTGTTCCTACCGCAATTGGGTAGTCGCGCTTGAGGTTCTCAATGTTTACAGCAGGTGTGCGACTACCTAGAAAAGCCTCAGCAGTAGTTTCTTATAGTGAATTGTTGAAGAACATGAAATTCGGTTTGCCACCAGAGCGAAAGTCCCCGCCCAACGGGCTACAAATCCCAAACTGGATCGTTGCCCCAAACTCAAGCCATGACAAAGAGAGAAGTATAGAAAGCCGGGCAAAAACAAGACATGCACACGTGGACCATAATCAGGAAACTGCAGCCCACCGGTGCGATCAGTTCTTTTTATTCTTCGGGTTTGGAAGACCCCACTTCTGCGGTTTAGCATCGAGCTTTTGACACCTCTCTTTTGAATAAAATCTCAGTATAAGAGCACAAGCCTTGAGGAAGAGCGCAACTTACTGCAGTCATCATTTATGGGCTCTCTAAAATCTGAATTAGCAACGAACAGGTTTTAGTGAATGATTTGGTTTTCTTACTCGCGGGCCTTCGTCGTCGGCTTACATATTTGGTTGAACTTTGCGGAACTAGGGTCCTTAGATTCCTTGCAGGCTTCGAAAGCCTTCTCCTCGCACCAGCATTTCGCATATTTCTTTGTCCACGTTTTGCACATACTTTAGGGAGCTTGGTTATTTGTGGTAAAAGGTAGCTGATTGAGTAACCGTAAAAGAAGCTTCGCGAAGCCGAGTGTGTGAGCGGAGGAATTCGATGTCTGGTATACTCCTCTAAGTACGGCACAAGAGCGGTATTTATACAGGTCATATGAGCCATTGTCTAGTAACCTTAGATCAAGTCGCACGCGTTGGTGTTACAGATCCTTGTTGGGCTACCGCGAAGGCTCTTTGACGCATTGTGAAGTTGGCTTGTTCAAATTATACGAAACGCCTCCCGATGTTTTGCTCACAGGAGGCGTGATTGCGAATCAAAGATCAATGCCGGAATGACTTGAGGGCTTGCTGGCGCTCTGTTGAGGTCTACTTTGCACGCGTTGGTGTTACAAATTCCTGTTGGGTTGTTGTGGGGCTCTTTCAAGCATTGTGAAGATCGCTTGTTCGCATTATACGAACCGCATCGGATTGTTCACAGGAGGCGTTTGTGACTCAAAAGGTCAATAGATAAGTGATTTCACCCAGCGCTCTGTTGAGGCCGTAAGCGCTCTCATAGGGTTATCATTAGATCCGGTAAATACGTACCTATTATTCCCGTGTAGTGCTCTTATGTTGGACCGTCTAGATGTTTTGCATGCAGCGCAGAGGAGAAGACGTGTTCGGCGTCAAACATACATCTAGAAGTGGCTCACTTCGGAACCAGCGTTGTGCACTTTTCTGCGCAGCTCCTTCCATCCTTTCCCCGGAGCATACAGAGAGACAGGAACTTAAGAAGGCAGACTTCAGAAGGTAAAGAAAGTCACATGCACTGAAATACATGAAACATCCCTGTAAAACGGTCTGCGCAGCATTAGGGCCATCAACCCCATATAGCACCGGGCACAAGTCTACGCATGATCATGAAAAATAAACACAGCTGTTACCCTGCCCGGTGTCGACGACCCAAAACAAAAATGAATAAAGCAGCTACCAGGAACCGAGATAAAACAACGCTGGGAGAACAATAAGCGAACCAACCCTTCTTGGAAGTCATGCACTCGGACTTCTTCATCATTCCCCCACTAGCATTAGGACCAGGCCAGTATCAACAATTCGCCCCGGGGCCATGAACATATACATCCCATCTCAAACGCTGGGAGTCTTCTGGCTCTTCAGGTAATCCGGGGGCTCGCAATTAGCTATTGAATTCGAGATTAGTAAACCAGACAAGCCTCAGAGAAGAACGCAACTTACAGCATTTTTCAGTTGGAGGAGGGCTAAACCAAGATTAGCAGCAAATACAGTGCAGGAATTTGTTTGGTCATCTCACAAGGTGCCAATGTTCATCAGTGTTTTACACTGTGTCCCGAAGGCTAGATAGGCTTTAGGGTCGCAATGGCGGATGGCGACATCGTCCGTGCAGCCACAGCCGGGGTAGGTGATTGTCTCCACTGTGCACATGTTGGAAAAAGCGCGGTCGAGAGTTGGTTGTAGGTACGGGGGGTGGTTGAAGTAATTTCAAAAGGCGTACTCGCGTGTTGGATAATCGACAGCGGGCTGGTGTGATGTGCGTTGAAGAGTCTGAAGGAGTCGTGCGCGTTTGACTTTCGGAACCGGGGGGCATGATCCCGATACTTATAGAAGTTTTGGCCTTCGTTACCCCAGGGTGCTCAGTGCTCATCGTGAGGTGAATGCCCCGTACACGCGCCAGTGTCACAGGTTCTCGTTGGGTTGATCATGAAGGCTCTTTGGAGCATTGTGAAGGTTTGTCTGTTTACCTTGCAAGAAGCCTGCGACACCCTTTAACGTTCGTATGTAGGTGACTGCTGATCGGTAGTCACTCCAGGGTTGACAGTTGGCGCCCAGGGGCCAGTTAACGTCGGAGGGAGGTGATGCAAGGTCCTATGCATTGTTGACTTCCCACTCTCGGTGCTCACAATGACAAGCTCCACCTATTCTCGGGCCCCGCGTCATACCGATACCAGGAAAGCTTCTTATGCCGGCCTTGACGAGGTGCGCGCGGAGGCGCGTAAAAGATGATCCCAAGCGCGTTTGTCCATAGGCGCGCCCAAGTCAAGCCAGTGCCTCGCTGCCCTTTCCCAGCCAAAATAGCAGGAGGTGTGAAAGAATTCCGTCAGTTTGGGTGTGCTGATCTTGGGCGTTTTCTTGATCCGATTGTGGGGTTGGCCGCAGGAAGATGAGGAGAGGTTGCGGGATGATGAGGAGGGACAGGGGCGTAGGGAGCGACCGGTCGAGGGGGTTGGGCGAGAGGGCGAGGAGAGGCGCGTGCGCGTGGAACGAGTGGTCGAAGGAGATGATTGAAGGTGCGCTAATATGACATCGATGTTGTCAACCTTGGGGGTTGAAAGAACAGTGTAGAAGTGCCAGCGCTCACATGGAGTATAGCGCCAATCACACCCCTCAATGAACCTGGCCAGCGCAGCGGAGGAGCAAGATCTTGTCAGTTTCTTCGTGAGCACCGCTCTTTGAATCGTGCGTTTGCGACGTTTGGGTATGTTCGCATAGAGGATATCCAGAACATCCCAATGTTCGCTCATAATTGCGGCAAAGTACGGGTTCCCGAAAGTTCCGTCTCGTACCTGGAGATTTTGACTCTTGCAGGACAATCTTCGAACAAGGTCGACTTTATTCGTCCATGCAGCGGCGGCGAGGAGATCGTATTCTTTATCATGATCACCGTACTCTCCCATTGCATATTTGGTGTGACCCTTCTCAATGCGTTGTCCTTCAAAGATGTATAGATCGCCTCTCGGAAAGCGGCCCAAACATATCCCAAGTATAGTTTTACGCCCGCCCCAGGCGCGCGTGAGCACCTCCTTGGTGAGAACCCGGACATACTCCTCGTACCTTGATGTATCCTCATCTTCCAGAACGAGCTAAGAAGCAACTGTTCGTATAGCCGCCCATCTCTCACTCACAGGGAGACTGGGGTGCAAGAGACGGTGAGTTATGTAGTCAGTAGCAAGCCACTTTATCTGAGGGAACCGGGCAAATATGCCGCTGAGTAATTGTAGCCGGACTACGAGCTTTGGTATTTCGGTAGCGAAGGCCGCTACTGTTTGTAAGCCGTAGGGTCACTTGGACACGATCAAAGACTCACGGCTGACGAGACGTAAAGCAACACGGTCTTGAGAGTAGACTTTGGGTCTCTTATGTACGCGAGTAAGGTTTTGAGTAAGATGGCTTGGAACAGCTCGGATGGGAGATCGAGAAGACCAACAGAGGACATTATGAAGCCCGTTTGTATGGACGTGTTGGAGTGGACGGTGAGGGAGACTTGTTGTTGGCCGTGCGCAAGCGAAGATTTCGCTAGAGGCGCGCTACGCCGTTGCTGCGCTAGTTTTGGAGGCCGCTGGATTTAGTCTACACTGAAGGCGTCAGGGCTTGGCATCATAAACATATATCACATGAGGTTATCCCAACTATGGCAAAGGCTGGGAAACGTCTCTCTGTTTCGCAGCTTTGAATGAGAGCCTTTAATAGATGAGAGTGATCGGCCGGCGTGAATGTGAGCAACGCGTGATCAGGCGTCCGCGCACAGACCATCTTAACGCGTCAAGACGTCTCGCGTAGGCTTTCTGCTACTCCCACCCAACTTACACACTCAACTCCACCCACAGTTGCAAACCCTCCCACAATGTCTTCCCGTCACAAAAGGCCAACTACTCGGCCTATGCCATCGCGGCCATCACATCCATCTGCACGACAAAGAGATAAAACTGCGAATGCCACGCCCCTCCCACCCTACAAGAAGCCGTCACATCCGATCTCCGCGAAGGCACAACAGTCCCTACAAGGCATCTACACTGCCCGCGACGCACAAAGTCTGAAAAAGCTCAACGATGAAGCTGCACGGCTTCTCACCGAAACCGCCGGGGCGATTATTGATCGTTGTCGCGAACGGGAAGACTTCGTAAAGAAACGCCGCCTAAAATGGGACAAAGGCCAGCGGCTGGGAGAGAAGGATCAGATGGAATCAGATCTGAGTGCAAAGCAAGCGAAAGTGGAAGATATGACCAAAGCACTAGAAAAAGGAATGCGAGACGTTATCGATAACAAGATTGCGGCGGATCGGATGGCAGAGGCTTTGGCGGAACTGGGAAATACGGCGATCGTAAATATGGAAAGGGAATACGAGACGCAGATGACCCAACGACAACAACAATCGCAGAGCCAGAGACGACGACGGGATCCAGGCAGTGACGAGGAGATGGCCGAGGAAGACGAAGGACCAACACCAGGTCCCACGCCGCTGGGCAGGGAACGTGTGGCATTAACAGGTCTGAAGGATATGTTCGAAGACAAGATGGAGCGGAAGAAGGACCAGTACTCGTCTTTGTCGTATGCGACTCGCTACGCTCAAGACAACGACTATATTGGCTTCAAAAGACTGGTGCACGATGCCAAGCACGGAGAAAGCGGACTCCCACTCCCGCGCGCCGACACCTGGTTTACTGAGAACGGCCCTGCTCCCCTTGGTTACACCGCTACCCAAGTCGATGACGAAGACGACATCGTAGTCGATAGGGAAAAGATCAGTACCCGCTGCCCCCTCACTTTGCGGGAGTTCGTAGAACCGTATACGTCCCGCATCTGTCCACATTCGTTTGAGAAACAGGAAGTCCTTACAATGATTCGGAGGTCAGAGAAAAGGAGCAACAACAAGAAGTCTATCGACTGTCCTGTTTGCAGCCAGGTATGTGCATGAGCTATCGAAGCTGCTAGCTATGGGAACTAACCCACCATAGCCGCTCACTGCTGACGACCTTTACGACGATGCTGTCCTGATACGCAAGATAAGACGTATGCAAAAGACCAGGGACGAAGATTTCGAAGACGCCGAGCAGGGGGGCGTGGAAGTTGTGTCCGAAGACGATGATACAGGCACGGGACAATGGGCGACACCAGGATCAAGGCCATCGACGAGGCCGGATAGCCAGATTCCCCCAAGCAGTGTGGGTGGGATGGTGGACTTGGGTTCAGAAGAAGAGGACTGAAGCCCGCGTACGATCTGGCACGGTAATACGGGCGGATATGCCCCAGAAGTTATTGGTACGTGTACTGAGTTGGGCACAAGTCCACTGCGGATGTGCTGCATGAGCGAGAATCCCGCAGTCACCTGCATTTCCTCCAACGGCAGCGGCTCTGAGGTCGAGCACTTTTTGGCAGACGTCTCTCGCAGTTTACTCGGATGAGATGCAACCTTACACTTTCGACATCTTTGAATTCTCGGCCGCGGACAGGGGCCGGGCACCAACAAAGGCAATGCGTCGCCTTGTTGTATCCAACACTCGGTAAAGGCACAGTTTGAGCCGCAGTCGATGCAGCCAGATGTTTTCCGGAAGAGGAAAGAGAGAATTATGAGCGCTAAAAATTGTTGAGCTGTGCGACATGCAATGGCGTGAAAGCCAGCACAAGGTGAAAGTCACTATCGGCGAATACAGAACATTATCTACATCAGCACCTATGAGATGACGGCAATATCCAAGAAATCTGAGGTCATTGAAAGTCGGCGAAATTTTGGGCGGCCGGATGCTGTTAGGCAAGCGTTCGTCCGTCCGAGGTCGAGTGCTGAGATGTCAGGCACAAGGTGGTGGGAAACGCCCAGGCACCAGATGTCCTGCATGATGCAATAGCGCCCACCCTGAGGCCCTGATCGACAAATGTCCCGTGGCTGGTGATGGCGGCGTTTCATGGATGGCGCGTCGTGGCATCGTGAACGGGCGTTCTGCTGTGCCTTGGCGGTTACTGGGCGGGCTACGTCACTCGCCCTGTTCACTGTGCAGCAGAAGGTGAAGCAACAACGCACGCAGAACACAAGACGGAAGACTCGGATTGAGGGAGGAGATCAAGAGACTGCCTGAGGAGTGACTCGAGTACACAAGCTGAGTCACTCGCGGGTTTGGCGTGTGTGCCTGTCTATCAACCTGCGGCGGCTCCCCATTGGCTGGCGGCGGTCTCGCATGCCCTCTTTGTGCGGGGAAGGAGCGCGGCGGGCTTGCTTGTGGCTACAGATATGATGCGACCGAGGAGGGGCTACTTGAGAAGCTTCCTCCATCTCTCGTACACTCTCACCTTTCACTCCTCTTTACACCTCGTCGACGCTCACTTCTCTTCGCTGCGTTGCCTTTTGCTTTACCGCCGCCCTACACAGACCCGCCCGCTACCCCAACCCCAATCCGGCAGGGCTCCACTCTCCGCCGCTTAACCGATACCACCGCCATCGTCGGCCCACCTCCCGAGCTCGCTGGCAGCTGGCGGACCGGAGCAATTTGTGCTTGGCGCGGGCTACGATTTGAAAGCCAGGTAGGGCGCCCAACACTGTTTCCACTTCGCCTCGCCGACAGACAGCGTGCTGCGGCGGGTTGTTTCGGGCAATTGAAAGCTGTCCGGACGCAGTCCTGGCAACCATGTCATCAGCGGCTCCACGGCCGCGGGCTTCTTGTACTTGATGTGACCTTTGGCCGCCGGATTCTGCTCTGCCTTCTTGTATACTTATCCATTCACATCTCTGCGCTGGCTTCGTGCTTTTCCCTGTCCATTTCCCACTTCACTTCTGTACAACGACTATTTCAGCACACTTCCTCCTTCTAACAGCAAATGTCAGCCACAATCGAAATGCCTTCGACCCCCACACGCGTTGTTGCGGATGCGAAGCAGACCGGCGAAGCTGTGCTTAGCGACGCATCTTCGGCCATGAAGTCGGCTACTGAGAACCCAAAGGCAGCGACCGCTACCTTCCTCCATACGCCTTTCATGAAGGCCGCCCTCCCGTTCATCAATGGTGGAATTGCCGGCATGACGGCAACGACAGTCATCCAACCAGTCGACATGATCAAGGTTCGGCTACAGCTTGCAGGCGAAGGTGTGAAGACCGGCCCCAAGCCTACACCCGTCACTGTGTTCAAGGACATCGTGGCCTCCGGGAAGGTCATGGACTTGTACACGGGCTTGAGCGCCGGTCTGCTCAGGCAGGCAGTGTACACCACCGCACGGCTCGGCTTCTTCGACACCTTTATGAAGACATTGAAGGAGAAGGCAGATGCCAATGGCTCAAAGATTGGCTTCAAGGAACGGGCCGGTGCTGGTCTCACCGCCGGAGGTCTCGCCGCCATGATTGGCAACCCCGCAGATCTCGCTCTCATCCGCATGCAGTCGGACGGTCTCAAGCCAGTCGGACAGCGCGCAAACTACACCTCAGTCATTGACGCACTGGTGCGGATATCCAAAAACGAGGGTATCGGCCGGTTGTGGGCAGGTTGCTATCCCACGGTTGCACGCGCCATGGCGCTCAACTTTGGCCAATTGGCCTTCTTCTCAGAGGCGAAGAACCAGCTGAAGGGTACCGCGCTTTCCGGACAAATGCAGACGCTCACTGCCTCCGCTGTGGCCGGCTTCTTTGCCTCATTCTTCTCGCTACCCTTCGACTTCGTCAAGACGCGGTTACAGAAGCAGACCAGGGCACCCGACGGCACCTTGCCCTACAAGGGCATGTTTGACTGCTTCAAGAAGGTCGCGAGGGAGGAAGGTGTGTTGCGCTTTTACAGAGGTTTCGGAACATACTACGTGAGAATCGCTCCGCATGCGTAAGTTGGATTCCTCAGCCGATGACAGTGCGAATGCTGATGTGAAACAGAATGGTTACCCTGATCGTTGCCGATTACCTCGGCTTCATTACGAAATGATTTCGTTACGAACGCGCTTTGGATAGCTCTCTTATTTCATCCGTCATCTACTGTTGGTTCGTATAGGTTCGGCGTTGGGGACAAATGGACGAGGTTATGAATTTCTATGGACATGTTTCTGGTTCAGACGCGGTCGTCGATGAGGATGGATATTCGACGCATGTATGTAGCTCTTCGCGTGCATAGAGAATGGACGCAATGTTGTATCTCAGCCCTTTGCTCTATGCGTGCTAAGGAAATCGTCACATGTTGGCAGGGCCCCCGGAAGTTTTCTCCATTGGGTTAGCGCGGGAGTGAGTAAAGCGAGGCTTGCGGTACGTCATCGCTCCTACCAGTATACCAACAACGCCAATGCAAGCGCCAGATGTCTCCCGACACAGCTCTTGCGGTCGCACGGCAGCACATGTCCTTCACCATGACCTGAACACCTGAAACTCTATCTAATTACCCTCCATGACCTTTTCCCTGCTCGCTCTGACCAGGTAGACCAATGGACACCACTACCGACCGCAAGCTACCCGGCACCGGTACAAACACCGGCGTGCCCAAGCGGAAACCGGTGCCAACAAAATCCCAACCACCGCAAAGTGCAACTTGGGATACAGTACCCCATATATTCATCATCCTAGTCCTCCTCTGGGGCGTCAAATCTACCTGGGCACTGCGATGGATCTTATCTGGAGCACCTATACTATTCTACTGCATACTATTGGGCCGATCGCACGGACACCGGATCCTCCCCATCGTACCACTCTGGACCCTCTTCTCGTCGCTGAACCTCGTGTACGCCGTCGCTGCGACCTCATGGCTGCTGTACTGGGTCTTCACGGCGCTGTGCTACCCTTGCATTGTCTTCTGCTGCCTGTTCCAGTTCGACCATGCGGCGAACCTCGCGAGAAAATATTCTAGGACGATACTGCGCGATCTGCACTTTTTCAATGACAAGGTCGCTTTTTTCAATCTGCCGGCGTTGGAGTTTGATACCAGGACGAAGGGCATGATGGTTATACGGGGAGCTACCTTGTCGCTTTCGACGTTGACGCTGGTTGCGCATGGGGTTGAGGTTGCGGTGCTGTTGTCCGAGGATATGGAGCTCGCGATACAGGTTGACAAGGTCACTGTGTCGTTGTTCCGCAATATCGAGATCGATGACGTGTATGCGAATGTCAAGGGAGGCGAGTGGGAGATGACGTTTGGTAGCCTCCCACCTGATATGCCGGAGCAGACGGGGTTTCTGGCGAAGGACACGCCGATATTACAGGCCGCATCGAACGCGCTGGATCCGTCGACACCGATACCGGGGAAACCGAACCCGTTACGACAGGCGGCGATGAGACAGATTTCGAGTACGAGAGAAGCATTTGATTCTGTCGTGGAGGTGTCAGCGGATGACGACGCGAATAAGAGATACCAGAAGCTTCTCCAAAGCATCGAGGACACCAGCTCGATCAAGACAACACACGAGACGCTCAAGAAGGCCGAAGCAGAGGAAGACGAAGAACACTCCTCAGACTCCGACAGCTCAGAGAAGGACTCCAAAGACAAGGACTCCAAAGACAAGGACTCCAAGAAACCTCAGCGCTCCCGCCCCGACCTCGACAACATCAACGACCTCCGCGCCGCCATTGCCGCCCAAATCCAATCCCACCCCTCCATCGCCCACCCCCCTTCCCAATCCATTCGCCTGTCGACTCTTAAGAAGACGTCGCACCCAAAGCTAAAGCGCTTCCTCCACCGCCTCCCCCTCCTCTACCGCCTCCTCCTCAACCCAATCGCCTACTTCCACCCCGTCTCCGTAAAATCCCTCACAACCGCCGGCTCCGGTCGCTGGTTCAAATACCTCATGGACCGGTACTTCTTCAAGCACTACAGCACTTCAGACCCTGAGATCCGGCGTCTGGAATCCCGCATCTCGACGTGGCTCTCCGACGCAAATTATGCGGTTGAACTGGTGGATATGCAGTGTACAGCCCAAGTCCCCGTAAACGTCAAATACGACATCGAATGCAGGTTCAAGATCACGGATGTCATGGCGTATCGCGCGCTACCAGGCGCTGTGGTGGACTTGACGCAAGTCTTCCGAATCGGGGGTGGTGACGCGACGCTCAGTCTCCCGACGTATCTGCTCCCGCACCACGAACACATCTTCCCGCGCAAACCAACCGAAGAAGACATCAAGGCGCTGGAACACCAAGTCGAAGAGTTGAAAGACTCACCCCTAGGCGTTCAGATGGCGACGGCGCTCGAGCAGTTAAAGAAAGACGAGACAAACATGCACATCGCAGCGCACGCGCATCTGCCATTGACGGTGAACCAAGAACTCCTCAACTTCATCGCGGCGCTCGTGAAAGCGACCAAAGTCATCGAAACCGACAAAGACTTTGAAGAACTCAAGGCGCTGCGTGAGCTAAGACGTAACAGCGTTAGCAGTCCCTCGTCCTCACGCACGCCGAATCCAGGCGGCGCTGTTGATAGCGATGCCGTTTCTATTTCTTCAGCATCTAGTCTCGCTACCGTCGACACGGGGCTAAGTGACACTACGCCCACGACAGAGAACAACAAACCGCTCAAACAGTTCCTCCGCAAAGTGGACACGGGGTTGAAAGAAGCGAAAGTGAATATGCGCGATGGGATGCGGAAAGCGGGTTTGTCTACGGCGAGCGCGATGGCGAATGATCGGTGGATTGCGAAGCTTGTGGGACGCTTGTTGAGGAAGTTAGAGAAGGCGAGGGGAGAGGTTGGGTATGCGTTTGATGTCCCGATTTGGTTGGGCGAGTTTAGGGAGAGTTATAAGTGGGAGGATGAGGTGAAGATTTTGGTTTGAGGAGAAGAGGGTGAGAGGATGGGGGATGGGGAGGGGGGAGTGTGATACCCCGGGGTTGTGTGGGGTGTGTGGTAGGGTGGGTGCGCGAACTGTGAATACTGAGATAGGAATGATGGTCCTAGACAAGGACGATGGTGAAAGTAATAGTAAAAACCTCTCATCCTCCACGCTCACACCTAGAACCTCACAGGACAGTGCAAGAGCGCGGGGTGAAATCAACCTTGTAAAACGACTTTTTGCAGTCGGTAAGTTCATCTATCTACATCATAACGAGAATCCAACTTCCTAAATCATTACCAGTTACCTCCCTCTAAGTATGGATTCCATCTAAAATCCCCAGATTTCTCCAAAAGACCAGAAATTTGAAACCTTTACCATCCGAAAAGTGAACGAACCCATACCATTCACACCCCCCTTCCCCGCCCATCCCAAATCCCCCCTACCCCAACCCCCACCTCCTCCACCCTCACCACACCTCCCTTCACCCCCCTTTCCCCCGCCTCAAACCCATCCTCCTCATCTTTCTCTCTCTCACTACTCTCCGACGACCCCCGACTACTCTCCGTATCCCAATCCGCAACGGGCAACACGCCCACCTCGGTCAAACTCTTCGGCGGCCCTGCCTGATACTGATACGGCAGCAGCGGCGGCGGAAACGGGACACTGCGCATGAAGACGTTTTCAGGCGTTCGTGGGCGTTCGAAGCGGGATTCGTCGTGTGTGGAGGAGTGGTGGTGATTTCGTGTATGTGTGTGTGTATGTGTATGTGCGTGTGAAAGCGGATAGGTAAACGCCGTCCCATCAAGGCCATACGTAGCGAGTGGTCTGCAATACCTCTCCCTCTCCCCCCCTTCCCCATCTCCCCGCGCTTTCTCCCCTCGTATCGGCATTCTCGAACTACCGGAACTCATGGGATCAAACCCGCGGTTGCGGCCAGCGAAACGCTGTTTCCATCTCTTCCGCAGCCGGCAGTCGAAGCGCAGGTGTGCGGACTTCCGGGTGTCGGAGAGGAGGGAGAGGAGGAAAGGGTGCAGACATGGGAGACAGGCGGTTATGATAGAGAGGTTTTGGGCGAGTTGGAGTGTGAGGGTTGAGGACCAGATTGTGTAGGTTGGGTCTGGGGGGGAGGTGGAGCGGTTGGAGAGGATGAGGTGGGTGAAGAGGGGGGTTACGACGCTGGGTTGTGTGTGTTAGGATCGCACGAAATTCAGAGAGAGTGGGAAAGGGGAGGGGAGTGACAAGACATACCTTAACCGGCTCAGAAAAACCAACGATACGCTAACAGTCCTCCCCCAACTTAATCGGAGGTTCCAGACAAGAAGGGGGAGAAGTATGAGCGCGAACTCCTGCACGATGTTCGTGATGCCGATGTAGTTTATAAATGAATTGAGATCAATGCACCGGTTCATGATGCCGACAAACTCCCAGGGATGCGGAAATGAGCAGGGGAAGATGGTGACGAGGACTCCGGAGACAGCCCACAGGGCGGAGAAAACAGCAAAGGTAAGAGCGGCGAATCGGGCACCGGTGCCGGGGAGTATGCGTGGAATGAAGAGGCACATGGATATGCGTGAGAGGCCCATGTTGGCGATGTACGTTATGTGTCCTGCGTACTCGGCCTGGCTAGTCAGCGAAGGAATCAGTGGTGAGTACAGAGACTTACCTTTTGGAAAATTTGAAGTTGTTGAAAAGTAAGGTCGGAAGAGTGTCGACCGAGAGCATGCGTAACTTCCGCGGATACTGCGGCGGATTGCCCGACGCTGAAAAGCTGGTAGAGTCAGCCTTGCTCCACTCACAGGAAACCATACACGTACAGCAGCAAGAACAATAAACACATCGTCCGCTCCAAACCTACGTCCACCTTTTACATAGAGGAACTTCATCGTCAATCGCGCAATCAGCGTAGACACCATTGCAGCGAGCAAAATCCACGACACAGCGCCGACAATGGTTCCCCTCTCCGCCATCGGTGAAGTCCGTCGCCGCTCCAGCAGCGACCCTATGCCATCGAGCATGGTAGCTAGCGCCGACACGAAGGTCAGTCGAGCCTGGAGCTTGTGAAATTTTAACAAAACATCGATCTTGTTCCACCACCGGCCAGACGGCCAGCAAAAACGTGATTACGACCCTGAAGAAAACGACGCCCGAGTACGCAGACGGGGAAGGCTGGAGCTTATAGGCGTATAAGCGCTTGTGTACCGTTTGTTCGGTTGGAAATACGAGAGGCTCTCAGCGGCAGCGGTCGTGGGGCGGAACCAGGCTGACAGTGACAGGATGGTAGGATTCGGAGTATGAGCTTGGTTGCTGACAGTTGCCTTAAAACCCCAACAGTAGTGTAAGATTTGCAGTAGGCCAATTCGTGCGAATCAGTAATCGTAGTAGCGCTGGACTGAAGAATATCGTGCGAAGGGAGGTCCAGCTGCAGGTCGTCTATATCATCTCAGCATCACTCAGAGGCTCGAGCAATGCTCCAGGCGCACGGAGCAGGAGGATGGCAGTGTGTAACACGACAGAGGCGATCGATGCGGGAACCAGCATACACGAGGCCGTGGGATAATGGGATCAAAGCCAGCGGCCGGCGCAGGTAGCAGGTGGAAACGTCGAGAGGTGCAACAGATGCAAAAGGCGTCCCTAACTCTTGCGTGCATGCCCAACCATGTATACACTCCCAAACGCACCCAAAAACCAGGCAGACAAGCCAGCTGTCGGACTTTGAAAGGCGCTGATAATAGTGCCCCCAGTTAGCACGGCCCCGTTGCAGGATGCAGCGCACCGCAATAAGCTGCGCTCAGCCCCGCATAGTAATACTTTAATATCGCTTCGGTTGTACCTCCCGCTGGCACACGTTTCGCAGCAGCGATGAGCAGAGCACCCGCCTCGTCATTGGCTAGAAGCTTCGTGGAAGCTTCTGCAAATGCTTCCACCGCCCCTGTTCTGGGTTTCTCGTTCCGTTTCACGTGGAGCCGCTTTTACCCCGATATTGGGCCCCATGCTATCTTTCGATTAAAGCCCGCTTGGCGCATAATGGCGAAGGCGCAGCAGTCTTTCTCGTGCTCGACGTCACCTGGTGCGCGCGTAGACACTGTTGGGCTTTGTGAGAGTGTCGTGAAAGAGCGTTGTGGTGGAGGAGGGGAGAAGTTCTGCCTCATGTTTGAGGATGGCCGGATGAGGTAAGCGCGGGCGGCTGACCCGATCGAGACGTGGAACAGCCTGATCCGGACTGATATTGGGGGTGGCAGTTCATTAAGCATTGTTCGCTGCTGGGTCATGCTGTTCGTGTCGTATAATGATAAGGGAGAGGTTTGAATCGACAGCATGGGGCGTTGCATGTGACGTCTGTTCACGGTTCCAGGAAACTGATAATTACCTTAGTCTACGTCACCCCGTCTATAAGACTTCAAGCCTTGCCCCAGACAAGCATAGTACTTGTTACCGGGGTGTAGACGTCGGCGGCCGGCCTGTTGTAACAGACTGATAGGATTGCCTTATCAGCGTTACCATGAGATGTGTCGTAGAGCTCGATTATCCTACTCCCCTAAACCCCTTCCCTACTATCCCGTCGAGAACTTCTCCAAGTTCGTCACCAACTACCAGAGACTCCGAACCTCTAACCCCATCCCAAACGCCCAAACGCCCAATCCTCCCTAATCAATATTCCTCAAAATCATCCTAAAAGGATTCAGCAGCACGAGCGTATCTCTATCTCTACTTTTATCATGGAGCCCCACTCCATTCGCGTTCCTCGCCGTACTCGCAATACCATCACTAACCCGTAATCTCGCACTCACTCGCTCATGCTGACGGAACCGAATCGCGGTTTGCCTCGATCTAGCGTGCCTCGATGATGCTGCTGCTGAGGGGAGAGACGGATGCGAAGATGTCGAAGACGCGGACGCGGAGTCTGAAGACGACGATGTGTATGCGCGGGTCAAAGGCAGACTAGCAGGATGTGGATTAGGTTATGACAACAGGGTAAAGTCTAAGTAAAGGTAGGAGAATGAGAAAAGTCTCGAAGTCTATAGGTGGGAAGAATGAAAAAAAGTCTATGATTAGAAAATCCCCGTAGAGGACATCGTCGAAGCCGACGTGGAGAAAGAGGAGCTATGAAAAGGTAAATCGAAATCAAGATTTACCTTTCGGATTCGGCCGGACTTTCCAGTTGTGCATTTATTTGCGTATTCCTCGCCGTCTCCGCTTCTAAGTAGGCTTCTTGATCTCCATTATGAGAGGGTGAGGGTGGCCTCGAAGTCGCATGCTCGTAGCTGGGAAGACTACGGTCGCCTGGCGCGGTCGGTGGTGTGCGCACAGCGGTGTTGTATGAGGGTGTTCGAGACAACGCGTCCAGATCGTAGTGCAAACCCCTCCCGTTTGCTGCGGATCGAGACGACTCACCCCGCTCGCGAGGACTGTCGCTCTCCGAGAGCGGGACCATGCCTGCTGCGAATACGGGAGACCGGGTCACGGCAGGGCTCACGTTCAATGAGTGAAGCCGGCTTTGGAGGGCTGTTACGGAGAGCATGGCTTGTAGATCCTCGTGCGATCCTACGCGACTGTGGGCGAACGGTGTATTGGCACCGCTGGTTGCCGCGCTTCGTGTCCGGGGTGTCATCATCCAACCGGGATCGATGTCGCTGTACAGGTCCAGGAGCCGGTCTTGCGCGTGGGTTTCGTAGAGCGGCGGCGGGCGGTCGTCGTCCTCGGCGATCTGCGCTTCTTGTTCGATGATGGCTTCGTCGACGTTGACGGTGTTGTCCGCGTTTGGCGGCAGCGCGGGGGATATAAAAAGTCGCACTTTGAAGTGTACTCTGCCCATACTACTGTGGCCCTCGGGGTTCTTGATGTAAAGATCCACGCGCACCTTGTGACTTATTTGGATGTGTTCCGTGTCCACAGTCTGTTTGCACTTGGTGAGGCTGTCCGGGAGTGGAAGCACGACTTCGAATTCGTGCCGCTCATCTGCAAGGCCTCGCCATTCGTCTTGGTCCGGTACCGTTCTTTCGGATCCGTCAGGAGGTCCTTTCAAGTGCACAGCACAGACTGCGTTCTCGGAATCCCACGTCTGCCTTTTGGGCGGTCTGGTCTCACGGAACTGTCGACATTCCAGGAGCTTCAGGTGGACGTCACCGACTTCCACGCCTTTGCGGAGTGGAGTGACGGAGAAGCGGACGGGTATCGATGTCCCCACGAGAAAGTTCTTCCGGGGGAGGGTCATTTTGTAGAATACCTTATTCTGCCAGGTATGCTCGTGGATCTAGCACACATCGTTAGTTGGGTTTACGTGCCCGCACGTCTGGGGCATACCATCTCCTCCGGTAACCAATCAGCTACATTGCGGCTGAGGGTACGTATCACACGCAAATGCGAGGTCTCCTTGATGGTCTTGCTCAGTTTATCTTTGTCAACAGAGGCTTCCAAGTCCCAAGTGACGTAATAATAAGGATTCCCTTCAATCGACTCGGCCACATTGCCTGGCAGCTCGAACCGGAAGTTCCATTCATGGGCCCCTGGGTTAAGCTTGTGTGCTGTCGGCGTGGATCCGGCGGTGGGTATCATTCTTATCCATTTTTCATAGAAGGTGACTTTGTGCGGATCGGTGACATACCAGCCTGTGGGATCTGGGTTCGCGGGGTGCTCCGCCCTGTGTCTACCTCGGAGACATAGCTTCAGGGTTTTGATGTACATGGGCTCTGGTACATCCAACATTACTTTGCCTGTGATTTCTGTTGGCAGGGCGTCTGAAGGATCGCCTCTGAGGACAATAAAGTCGGAATCTGGTCTAGAAAGTGGTGATCAGCACGAGCGCCCTAGCGATCGAAACGGCATACTTGAGTCTCAGCACAGGCTTGGTACGCCTGAATACCGAAGTGGTGTGCATGATGTACAGAAAGACAGCGCAGAGAACGGAGTTTGAAGCTGTCAGGTACGATCCTCGACTGAGTACACGTTGGTATAACTAGTAACGACAGCGATAGCGATAAAGGCAAAAGGCGAACGAGGTCGAAGTGGACATGTCGGTGGGAAAAGCTTCTGAGGCTTACGTCCCAAGATCAAGGGAGAACGGGTCGGGCGAGGGTGAGGGTGAGGTAGGGAGTGTGTTGGACTATGCGGCGGCGGTGGTGGTGGTTTTCTCTGGAGCTGGCTGTTGCAAGGTTTAGCTGCCGCAAGTGGAGCCATTTTGACACACCCTGCGCGCTAACCTGGAGTACTTTTTGGCTGCGCGCCTCGGAGTCGTTAACGAGCCTCCTGGTAAGCAATACAGAGCCTCCCTGTAAGCGCCACACCTAGCTACATTCACTCAACGACGGCACTTTTTCTATATTCTCCAGCCCTTACCCTATAGCTAACCTTAACACCCTATAGCTAACCTTAACCTCTAACTCTAACCCCTAACCCTAACCCTAAAAGCCTCTTAAAATCGACGTTTTGCGTGAAAGAGAGTTTTGTGGCGCAGCGGTATGCGGAGCTGTTGATTGGCTCGATCGCTTACAGGGAGGCTCTGTATTGCTTACCGGGAGGCTCGTTAAGAACTCCGTGCGCGCCTCAACAAAGACCCTCGTCGATTGCACAAACGCGTGATTAGCGTGCCCCCGAATAGCCCGCAGGGTGCGGCCATATCGCTTCGAGGACGCAGTGATTCGGGCTCGAACAAAGCCCGGCACCGCGAACGTCAGTTGATTCAAATAGCAACAAGAACTGGGCATGTGCACCTGTGGCTTTTCAAGCGCATAGCTTGCACAAAACCCAAGTAATTGGCAAAATTCGTATCCAGTTGCCGACATGAGGGCATCAGAATAACGATGACGCACGTGAGCTGCCTCGGATGATCGACGCGCTCGTGCCACCTCGGCCGTTTTCGTGCCACGCTTGATCCTTGTCATTCACAATCACCCGCCAAGCTTGAAAAGCCTGGAGCATTCTGGCGTGTCGTAGAATGCTTGTGTAGAAGCTCTAGAACAAGGGCATATAATATGTTTCCTGGCTTTCTGGTAAAGTTTGTCAATAGAGAAAAACATGCATTGCCTATCAGGATCTTGAAAGCCCCGTGTATGCAGACTATCCACGCTCGAGCTGCAAAGTCATCAGTCCCTAACCGCATAGACGCCATCATCCCGTCATAATTCATAATCATCAAGTAGCGCCCGTTGGATGTTCGCCTCATAAATTCCCGATAACAACCATAAACCTCAAAGTACCGCCACTGCCTTCTTTCTCCCTGTCCGCACCTGCTCCACCACTATTATCCTTCTCGTCCAACATCAACGTGCTGCTCTTCCAGCCCCAGCTCTGGCTGAAGTTGAACCGGTCCGGTGCACTCTCGTAGACGCTCAACACTCTACCTCCTTTGGACGGGCTGTAGATCTTGAAGTATGTCTTGATCGTTGGTCGGCGGTCGACGTATGGAGGGAGCGCTGAACGACGCTTGGACCCGACCTGTGACAGCATGGGATCAGGATACGAAGAGGCTGGGTCGTCAGACTCGGAGTCGGTTGACGAGACTGCACATTTTTCGACAGAGGATAAGGGCTCGGCCGAGGGATCCGAGGCGTTAGGGTGGGCAGGGTGACGGTGGCGGCTTCTGGGCGGTGGAGATAGGCTTAGGATTCCATCGCCGTCACCTTCGCTGCCACTAAGGCTGAGATCTCCATCGGCACTGGAACTGACAAGGGCGGCTCGTCGATGCTGCTGCTGCCACATATTGCGTTCGAGCTGACCAATCCGTTGGTCAACCGAACCTGCTGCCTGCTGTGAGAGGTACAGTCCAGGCCCTTGTTCTTCCACATCGCGCTGTTTCGCTCGTTGGAGGTAGACCCCGAGCTGCACGCTCTTTGATGTCGGCACCTTCTGGATGTATATGTTCCATAGGCTTCCAGCATAGAAAACGGTGCGAGACTTCACCCTCTTCTTCTCCTTAAGTGAACGGGGGTTTGGAAATTCTGTGGAGAAGCGAAAGGGCGGAAACTCGGTGTAAGCAATAGGCTTCGGCTGCCCCGCGTTGCTTCCACCCACCGACATTGGCCTTCCCGGTTGGTCAATGATGGTGTTCGGGTTGGCCATGGTGAAGGGCGAGGACCCAAAGTCTGTCGCCCACTGAGCATCCTCGGGCTGAATGGTAGCAGAGAGGCGGCTTGCATGCCGCTGGAAGGTGTTTGACGCTGTGACAATGGGATCCGTGCCATTGCCAAGCACAATGTTGCAGTCTGAGCTGGGTATCCAGAATTTGCGGGGTTTGCCATTGCCATCCCAGCTCCCAGCCTCCATGTCAGCTTCGAAGCCATCATCGTCCACACTGCTCAAGCTTTGGATCTCTGTCGACGGCGTTTGCGGCTCAGGAACAGGCGCGGGGGGCGTTTTACTCAATCCTAACACTTGTGAAGACTCTTCAGCCATCATTACCCGCTGTCGGAGGGCTAACTGCTGCCACAGAGCACTGGATATGACCTTTTCAGGCAACACCGGCAGCCCAAATACATCTCGGGCACTTTTCAAGAAATTCAGCTGCTCGAACTCCATGTGGATATAGTGAATGCCCTCATCAAGTAGGACCAGGAGAGGCTCGATGTCCGGATGTGTGTAGAGTCCGAACCAGGGTGCGTCGTGGTCAGCCACGCCCTGACCCAGTGTCATTTCGTTTTGCCGATAGACGCCATCGAACCGCAGCGCCATAAGGCGGAGGGCTCCTGGTGCCTTGGGAAGTGGTGATTTCCTGCTTTCGACTAACCCGATTTCCAAAGCCACCTGGCGAAGGCGTCTGTCGAGCAAGCGCTTCGAAAGCACCCATCGGTCCCATTCATTGTATACGAAAAAGCCGTCCGAGGCCACCAGCTCCCGAATCACTTCGGCCGGCATCCCGTCCCAGTATCGCAGGGGCATCTCCCAACCACACCGGCTGAGCATGGCCTTGGCGGATTCCAAAATACGCCCGCCGGCTCGGCCATAGTAGTTCGCCGTCATGAGGCGAATGAGCGGGGAAAGACTCTGCGGGGTCATCTGACGGAGTATGGACTCAGTGGCGGTCTGGATGAGATCTTGCATCTCCAGCCAACATCCGGCTGCAAACAGCCCAACAGCTTCGGCGTCTGCCTCACTGGATATGTCGTGACCATACAGCTTCTTCACGGCCAGCTCAAATGCCCCTTGGGTGATGTTTGAGTCGATCTTGTCTGGGTGGACGGCAATTTCGCGTGACTGGCTCTCACGCCATGGTTCGGAGAGAAGGGCCGTGAAAAAGGGAGCTCGGTCCAGGATGAGTCTATGCAGATTGTACTTGGTATCGAAGGCAATCACAGTGATGTCGGAATGCCGGCCTTCGACGAAACCGCGCTGATACAGATGGTCGGGAAGAGGAATCGACGCGCCGGATGCTTAGCGTATGTCAGCCAGGGCAGGCAACACCAGCACTCAACATGCCTCGTAGATGTAGAGGCCCCGTAGCCTCGCTGTACGAGGGCTGGCCCGCACTGATCATAGACTGTTGTTGGGTGGACATGTTCTGCAGCAGCGAGACGTCGATATACTCGCCATCGAAAGGGCTGTCTGTCCTGAGAGGAGCCGTCGGATCGTCGACATCTTTAGAGGCGCTTGCCACGGGTTCCATGAGTACAGAAGCGCCTCCTGAAAGAGGGATTGCTGCAGACGAAACAGCGCTGCTGGAGGAGGGTGAGTCGGGCGCTGCACGTCTCATAGAAGACGGAGCGGCAGAGTCCCACGTACGGTCATCGGACCTCGGGGCGTGGGGGAGGACACGACGCATCGTGGGGTCATGATGGCCCTCTCAAGTGCTGTCTTGATTGTCGGGCGGAGTGTGACCAGCTCGGGGAAGACCAGATGATAGATGCGGGGTTGGCCCGTGCCCGGACAAGGTTGATTCCGGACCCGCAAAATCAGGCTCGTGCCGAGGTGGTGCCGCCGATCGAACCACCAAGTCAACTCTTAAGCAAAAGTCCATATTTCCACCATGTCGACGTGGGTTTGCTCCCTCCACGCACCGCCACCATGGCTTCCCTGTTCCCGATATGCCCTCAACTGAGGGCTGCTGCTCCCCGTCTCGCCCACAACTTCTCCTCGAGCCGCCCATGCCTCCATTCGCCCATCCGCTCTGCTTTGCGGAGCTTCCCGCGCACCTCAATCCGGACGCCCTCTATCGCAAGAGCAGTACGCTGGCAGTCTTCTGCTGCCGCGACTGCGGCCTCACAAACGTCCCACATCTCCGAGACAGCTGCTAAAGCTGGCAGACGATCGTTCCCGGTGACAAGCAACAAGAGTGTGGCATACTGGCTGCTGGGAAGTGCGGCAAGCGTGTTTGGAATCGTTGTCTTTGGCGGCCTCACTAGGCTCACTGAGTCTGGGTAAGGCACACGTTTGGTCGCGTCAGCCGCAATTGACAGTAGATAGTCTGAGTATCACCGAATGGCGACCTGTTACTGGATCACGGCCACCTATGAACGCTGAGGATTGGGAAAGCGAGTTCACCAAGTATCGATCATCACCCGAGTTCCAGCTCCTCAACCCGAATATGACGTTGGATGAGTTCAAGAAGATCTATTGGATGGAGTGGACACATCGCTTATGGGGTCGCGTCATCGGCGTTACCTTCCTGCTGCCCACCATCTACTTCATCGCTCGCCGTCGCGTCTCAGCTTCCATGGCCTGGAAACTCACTGGAATATGTGGCCTGATTGGCTTCCAGGGCTTTCTGGGGTGGTGGATGGTCAAGAGCGGCCTGCGTGACGACCTCTTTGCACCTGGAAGCCATCCTCGAGTCAGCCAGTACCGTCTCACTGCCCATCTGGGTGCTGCCTTCGGAGTCTATGTCGCTATGCTTCTCTCTGGGCTGTCGATCCTCAAGGAACACAAGATGCTTGCAAACTGCGAAGAAGCGTTGAAGCGGATAGCAACACTCAAGTCACCCGCACTCCGCGCTTTCAGGGTGTCCGTTGCTGCTCTGGCCCTGCTGGTCTTCACTACCGCCATGTCCGGTGCCCTGGTTGCTGGTCTTGATGCTGGTCTCATCTACAATGAGTTCCCATACATGGGGCTTGGTCTCACCCCTCCAAAGAAAGAGCTCTTCGATCCCTTCTACAGCCATGTCGAGGACCAGTCGGACCTGTGGTGGCGCAACATGCTCGAGAACCCCTCCCTCGTCCAACTGGATCACCGGATCCTGGCCACTACGACGTTCTCCGCCATCATGTCGCTGTTTGCCTATACGCGGCTCTCTCCTGCTGTCCGTAGCGCTATTCCCAGTGACGCGAGGAAGGGCGTCATGGGCCTAGTGCACCTCGCGTCCCTGCAGGTAGCTTTGGGTATCTCTACGCTCATCTACATGGTTCCCATGTGGCTCGCCTCTGCGCACCAGGCCGGCGCCTTAGCTCTCCTCACGGGCGCAACCATCCTCTTCAGCCGGATGACGTTGCCTCGGAGGGCGATTCTGAGAAAGATCACCCAACAGTCTGTGTCCACCACGGGAACGAAACCCACGTTCGCCTCTCGCATGGCACACGTGCCCGATGTCGCTAAGTCATAGCCTGGAGGTTCTTTTGAACAACATTCTTGTATATTGTAAGATTTATGCCTGTTATGCTAATGTCAGGGACAGCACGTGTACGATATTTGTAGCTCTAGATTCCAGACCCGTAACTATCTATCTCCTTCAAATGGCCTCTCAGAACTGTTGAGAAGTACGCCCTTTTGTTTTCTGTTCCAGGCTTCATTTTTGTTTCCTTGTCTCTCCTCACGGCGTATGACTCTTGGGGTGATGACAGCAGGTACTCAAGATGACAACTTCGTGGTTGTGGCTTGTCAGGGCGTTTCTGGCGCTAACAGAGAACGTCTAAGCCCGCACAGGACTTTACCACCAATCGCCAATTCTACATCAGAAGCGTTCCGCCCCGTCACCGAACACCTAGACCTCTAGCAACCTCCTACACCTTGCCCGCATCAAACAACTTGCATGAAACCGACCCACTATCATCAACACCATTTCGCAGTGGCTGGATGTACTCGGATCTTCACGAAAAAAACGATCAAGAAGATACTTGTGCTGTCAGAAACATCAGCTTCGCCTGCTCGGGTTGCTTACTTTAAGCGCCTGCATCCCATGGCACTGGACCTTGGAAATCTGCCATCTGGCACGATATGCCTCGACACGGAAGCGCTAGGAGCGCGATGAAGGATTTTGTCTAGGTTCTAGTATACGGGTGCGATGTGCCACATTGTCAACATCCTTCCACCTTGTAGGCCTTTAGTCGTGAAGGCGCAGTATTCCCTATGACGTTGCTATACGTGGTAGGATACTCTCTGTGCATATATATCTGAAGGAGCAGTGTTAGAGAAGCGAGGGTGAGCATGTTAAGTTTTCAACAGATCGACGACTTCCGCAACGAGATTGTGAAATATTTCTACTTCGCAGATCGAACGTAACACTTCTCTGTACACGTCTAATTCGCAATGGCTTATCAATTGCCACTTGACCGTAAGTAGCCTGGACTCCCGACCTCCCGACTCAGATCTACAATTGCTGATGCCGAGTCTTCTCAACAGCGGTGGTACAACGTAACCTGGCGTTGTTTGCCGATGCCCAACAACGCAAACAGGGGGTCTTGCCGGCGGCGCAATTTCAAGCTATTTATGTCCCAGGACCTACACTTCCGCATGCTTCAGGAGTCACACATGGATACATGTATAACCCGAACCTGCCTGGTCCTTCACAGCCCCAGCATAATCTCAGGGAAGCTGTCCCAAGGGAAACTCTTCAACCAATTCGGACGGGGAGAGGATCTGCAGCGAGGCCTAGTGCATCACACAATTCTATCATTGAGCCGAGGAAATCGAAAAAGACAGACACCCGTGCTGTGAGCTCCAGCGCAGCAACTCCCCGTCGCCATACGTCCCGGTCGAATACATTCTTTGACAACCCGGGTGAACGAACGTATGATCTTCCGTCACATCCCAAGAGGTCGGACTCTGACAGATACGATATCCCGTCACGACCCAAGAGGTCGGGCTACGATGAAGAGTCGTATTACCGAAGCCGAGCTGGGGAGGACGAGGAACGAGGACGAGGACGACCACGAAGACGACCAGAAGAAGAAGAAGAAGAGAGAGCACGAGCGCGAGACGCAAATGAAGCGAGAAGACGAGAAAGAAAACGAGCGGAAGAAGAAGCGGAAGCGGAAGCGAGAAGACGAGCAGAAGAGGAACGGGCATGGAGACGAGCAGAAGCAGAAGAACGGGCAAGACGAGCGGAGGCTAAAGAACGAGCACGAAGACGAGCAGAAGCAGAAGCAGAAGAACGAGCACGAAAACGGGCAGAAGCAGAGGAACGAGCACGAAGACGAGTAGAAGAAGAAGAACGACGAAAATACTACGCACAACAGCCACTAATGGACCCATGGAAAGTTCTTGAACTCAAGCGTGATGCGACGGATGCCGAAATCAAGAAAGCTTACCACAAATTAGCAATGAAGCGCCACCCTGATACCCCATTGAATCGAGATAACCAGGGAGCGAAGGAGAAATTTCAGGAACTTGTTGAAGCTTACGGGTACATCCAAACCGCAGAAGACAGGGAAAAATTCAAGAAGAAGGAAATAGAGAAGCGGATGGCGGCAGACGGGGCCGCCGCGAGGAACCAGAGAGGAGCGCAGTACGCGCCGCCACCACCGCGATACAATAGACATGCCCCGTCATGGTACAGGCCAGGGTAGGTTCAGCAGAGGTGTCCAAGTAGGAGTGTAATAGGGATGGATAGGTGGATCTTCTCATCTTAATTTGGGGAATGAATTCGGGGATCCAATGCGCGGGTTAGCACTTGCATGTTCTGATAGTACAGAATGTTGTTTTTCAGTAATCCTTCAAAAGAGACAGCACTCCAACCGTCTATTTGTTCATTCGTGGCGCGGTATCATTTACACTACTTGAAGTAGCCAATGCCTTGAACAGCTGAGACGCGTACCTAAACTTGTCTCTTGTTTATCCAGTCCCGCTACTGCGCGTACCTGCGCCGCACCGGGGTGACCTACACTGTCGTATGACGCACTTTCTGCAAGATCTGCACCAACATCATCTACCTGCAATATGTAGATTCTGACGTTTCTGCAGGAACACTATATATATTTGAGTTCTAGGACTACGATCGAGTCTTTTCCAGTTCTTATTGGAATACCGGCCACCCTAGGGAAGTTACCCCGGGACAAATTGTGTATTAGAGTTATGCAACGGTATGAATTTCCCATACGTCTGAAATATCACAATGATTATAGGAGCTGGGAGGCTGGTGTATGTATACTAGACCACTTTCTGCCGTGCCCTTGTTGGCATAGGTGTAGTATGCTCTTTCCTGGCTTATGCTTATAAGTTATTGTGTTAATCACGGGCCGGCTAGTACTGCATACCCTAGGGTAGCATCTCTCTCACTCCTAGCTCAACTGTGTCCTTAACGCCCTGGGTCACTACCCTAGGGTACCGCATCCTGTTCCTGAACCTCTAATTGGCCACTATCTAGGAATCCTCGATGACGACAGAAGGCACTCAACATGTCAGCTTTTGGTTGTCATGGTGTTCCTGGCGCTAAGGAGTGGTCTAAGGCCACACTGCCCCGGGGTGGTTATCACCAATCACGATCACTACATCGACGGTGTTACGCCCGACTCCACGCCATCCAACACTCGATGTACGTACGTTTGCTTCAACTTCAACGGCAGCTGGGGTGAGGTCTCCCACGATCGTGAACACCTTGTCGATGTCGCTGACTGTACCCTAGCTTTAGTCCGTATGGTCGTTCAGCTCACCACGGAACGCCGTAGCCATCCGCGCAGTCATACCATATGTACTCAGTTGACCACCAAAGACGCATCAAGACTTTCAAGGCGCTAAGAACGACTGTCATTTCCCAACATGGTCACTCGTAAGCGCCTTCCTTGCACGGCACAGCTGCGTCGTTGTCGCCAACTGGCACAATGTACGTTGACGCAGAAGCGCTGGGAGCACGACGAAGGATCCCGACATAATAGCATCTGAGTGCGTAGTGAGAGGATGTTGCACCGTCAACTTCCTTCCATCCTTTAAGCCTTTGACCACGAAGGCGCAGCATGCCGTGTGCGGTATTTCCACACGTGTCAGAAGATAGTCGATGTATATATTGAAAGGAGTAAAGTCTTGAGAGCTCAAAGCAAGCACATTGAATGTTCTGCAGATCGACAACTTCTACAACACGATTGTTAACATATTTCTACTCCGCATATTAACCGGGGCATTTCCCTGTACACCAACTTATTCGCAATGTCTGATCTAGGGGGAAGCCGCAAAGTCAAAATACGGGACCCTTCCAGTGATTTTCCGGGAACGGGAACGGGAACGGGTCCCCACTACGCAATGCCCTTGCCCCCACGGGGTTTTTTCGGGACACAACCAGGCAATGGAAGTTACCCCACTCTCGCACCATCTGAATATTTTCCTGGAAATGGAATGGGGGCAGGTCCCAACCCAATGCCCTTACCCGGA